>LOEQ01012466.1:6162-25678 GCA_001685075.1 Bramus lutescens
CAACCCACTCACTGATTGCTTATTGTTTTAATTGAAAACAAATTATTTTTTTTTTTGTACAGTGAATACATTCTGATCATGGTTTCCCCTCCTTCATCTCCCAGATCCTCCCCACTTCCTACCCTTCCAACTCCAAGCCTTCTTTCTAGCTTAAGAAAGCAACAGGCAAATAAAACAAATTAATAAATGATATGTGTTGGCTGTCTGTTGCTGGCCATGTGGTCTATCCTTGAATGTGTTGGCTGTCTGTTGCTGGGCATGTGGTCTACCCTTAAGTGTGGTTTGTACCAGGGAGGCTCCACTGGAGAAAACTTATTTTTCCTTTACAAACGTTGTCAAATTTCAGAAATGGCTTCTTCCACCCAGTGTGTTCTACAGTGATTGAAATCACCTAAAGAAATCACTCTCTCCCTCAGTGCCTGATGGCGGGAAGTAACCCGAATCTATTTTATCAAATGCTTGACTGAGCTACAACCAGAAACAAAACTGCAAATCTGCATGAAGTTGTGAAGACTCTTTGTTTTTCTGGGTTTCTCATCAGCAATTCTGATACTTTTTTATTTGTACTTGGATCTTGCCTACCTAGATGTTTGGTGGAGGAAAATTCTCATTCTCACCCTTGTACCCTTGGGCCCTTACACAGCTGCTCTCTCCTGCTTTCTCTGACTCTGTCTCTCTACCCTCCCTCCCTCCTTCTCTCTCGCTCTCTCTTTCTAGCTGTGCGTTAGGCCCTGTTCAGACCCACCCTGTGTGTTATAAAACATTGTGCTCTTTTCATCAGCGGCTGTTCATTCTGTAATTTGTGGGTGTGTGGGAAGGGCATCTAGGCATCCCACGCCACTAACAGTCTCATCATTTCACTGAGTAGATTCACATCCTTGAAATTTTCAAGAGTCTGATGTCAAGAAAGTGATTGCATATGGGAAGAAGCACACTCAGACCTTCATCAGAAGACGCACATTCCACACAGGTTCTGGAAGACTGAAGGAGACACCATGCAGGGTATTGACAGTGTGACCTCATCAAACTTGGCACCGCTAAGCAGACCTACCACCTGTCATCATGCTTGTGTTTTGCTAGGGGTTACCAATTATGAACTACAATAGGTGATAATGAATACGTATACATCTTCAGAGTTTTAACTACTCTCTCTTCTAACTCAGTGATTGTATAAGTGTTGCTTATTCTTGAGTTCCCTTTTGTGAATCATCTCTCTGATGCTTGCCCCAAAAATGTTTTCCTGAAGGGAAAACTGTTTTTTTTCCCATTATATTGTTAGAGCATCACAGTTCATTGTACACGGTTGTTGCCCTTTAATAAATAATGAGCCTATTCTGCACGAAGACATTACTGTCCTCTTATCCTGTGAGTCTCTGGTTATTAAGACATTTAAATTTTGTGTTTGATAGCATCGATGAAATCCTTTACTTGTTTCAGGTTGTTTAATAATAAAACACTTAATATACTTATATACTATGATGGTTACACATTTGGAGATGTCAAAAATATTTTCTGGACTGGGTGAAAAGCTTAGTGACCTTGGTTATTTTCTCTCCCCAACCTACCCTGCAGGCATCATAAATTCCTTCCAGATATCCCGCACAGAACATCCCACGCTTGATTTCATTGCCATACACCTGCTGTTGCTTGCACACGTCATTGCTTATGATCTGCACTCTGGCTTCTCGGAGCTCATTTTGAGATTCCCCTTAAGAAAAAAAAAGCAGTCTCAGAATTTTCAATAGGTATTCTTAGATAGACTGAAGTGAGCGGGTTCTCTAATCTTCTTCACTCTAAAGTTGTTTATACAGACTGCGGTTAGTGTGAACTGTCCTAGAGAAAAAAAAAATTCTAGGTAAAAGCCTTTAACCCCCAAATTTGAAAGGCAGAGATACATGTGTCTCTGCAACTTTGAGACAAGTTTGGTCTACATAGACAGTTCAAGGACAGACAGTGCTACACAGTGAAACCCTGTCTCAAAACAAAAGCAAAACATAAAAGCTGGTTTATTAATGAAGGTTGTTGTATTACCAGTTTTAATAAATACTTCTATAAGCAGGATGATCATTTGGTTTCCCTTCTAGAAAATCCTTAAATTTTTACTTTCAAAATAATATATTTATTTTTATTAATTTGGATTTTATACATATAGAAGTTTTGCATTCATATGTGTTTCTGCACACATCCATGCAGTGTCTATGGGATTCAGAAGAATTGGATCCCCTGGAACTGGAATTATATATGATTGAACCATCATGTGGGTGCTGGGAACTGAACCTGGGTTCTTTGGAAGAGCTGTTAGTGCTGTTAACTTCTTGAGTCCTCAAAATCAGTATTTATTGTTAAAGAATATATCCTATTTTTATAAAAAATGAACTTTATGCTTACGGGTTTCAGATTGTTCCCACAAATGTTACATGCTTAGTTTGTCATTGTTTCTTGGTATGACGAACATGGTATTGTTTCTTGGCTTGATAAAACACTGCTTACATTATATGTTTATCCAGTCCTATGCATTTGCAAAGAGCTTCCATGTATATAATTGCATTACACCACAATATAATGTCTTATTAATAAATTTGTCTTGAATAAATATAGGCATCCAAATCCTAAGCAGGAAGAAGCAGAGGAAAACTAAGAATATCACAAACATTCTGCAACTGTTTTTCTCACTCATGGAATAAATAGGAAATTATGGCACTCTGGTTGGTAAAACTGTCCAGCCTAGCCCCCAAAATTCTTGTATTATTTCTCTTGGATTGGAATCTGTGAATGCAATGGGAATCGTTTTTGTGATTAGTTTTAAGTTGCATGTAAAAGTGCTTGGAAAATTTTCATAAAAATTATATCTTTAATCAGATTTACTTTGGCATAATCAAAAGGGAGATTATACAAGGGAGACCTGGCCAAATCAGGTAAGGTTTATAATTTCCTCATGGTTGGACTTCATGTAGGCTACTTCTGCCACTGGGTGGCGCTAGAGTCCCCTCTGGTGAACTAGAAAAAAGCAGGACCCAGTTTGAACGATTTAGAGGTCTAGGATTTAGCAACACCATCTAAAGTCTGCGTTCTGCCTTTATCTAAGCCAGATTTCTCACACAGGACTCCTGAATGCCAAGGAACAAATTTGCTTAGTTTCTATTTTGTGTTGTGTTTTTGTCACTTTGTAAAACGAGAGCTTGCAAAAAGAAAAGCTCTGGGGAAAGAGCTGGCCACTTAACACAGGTGATGAAACTCCTCTGCTGAGGACTGAGACATCTGCTCTGTGTTCAGAGGTACCCACCAGTGTAGTAGAGTGCTCCAAATCCTGTGATGTAGACAGTTGAATTTGGCGGGAATGACGCAGAAGGTTCCGGCAAACAAATTCGGCGCACTTCATCTGAAAAGGTGACTCTCGGAGAAAACTGCACAAGAGCAATGTCATGGTTTCTTGCTGGGGGGCGGTACCTCTCGTGCATAATAATTTTTCGGACGTCTCTCTTCATTAAGGGAGGGTTTATTGTTGTTCCAAAACTGAGAGTCCATTGGCGTGGGTTTGAATTACTGGAAAAGATTAGCAGCATACACAAGCCGCACAGAATTCATTAACTACATCGTTTAGTCAACTGCTTGCAGTTAGATTACCTCAGGGAAAAAATACCGCTCTCAATAACACTTGTTTGCAATTAGTTTCATTTCATTTAAATGTCTGTTATCCATAATTTAAGTATAAAATACATACGAATAGCTTATCAGAAATGAATTTCATATTTAATTATTGAGTTTTAGAAGTGTTCCCTCAACAAACCCTTATTAATCATGCATACACCTAATATTATCCAGATGCTAGGAATAAATAAGTGAACAAGACAGAAGCCCTCGGTTCCCATGAGTGTTATGCTTGAAGAAAGGAGAATATAAAAATAAATTGAAATGTTGATAAATACAAATTCTAAAGATGATTAATAAAATAAAACAGAATAATGTATAAGGTACAAGTGATGTGCAGCTTTGAAAGGCTCTTTTTTATTATTGCTATTTTAGTACAATATCTTTACACTGGTGAAGGGAGAGTTGTGAGCTATGAGACAGTCAGGAAAACAAGTTTCCAGGGAAGTATCTGAGGGCCTTGGGCCACGTGAGATTCAGTTTTAGACACCAGAGGAAGAATGGCGGAAGATGATGCTGGAGAGGGAGGTGGGTACCAGAGGGTCTTACAGTAGAGAGAAAATGCTTATGCTTTATTTGAGGGATACTGGAATTCTTTTGAAGTTTTAGAGCTGGGGCTTATGTAGTCTCATTTACATATACATATCTTTTGATGCTAGAACATCCCTATTTTTCATGTAATGAAGCCTTGTGTTAACTCAATATCAGATCTTTTGTTTGTTCTTTATAAATCTGTCCTTTTGAGAACTGTTATACTCACCTCTCCGTGAAAGGCTCCCCATCAGGGCTGATATGGAGAGAGGGTTGTAAGAATCACATAAAGTCTCAAGCACCTAATCACGTGCCTGTAGCACCACAGAGTCTAACAGTTGTGCTAAATGTTGATACAAAATCACTGTCAACTCTTCCTTGTCTCTGCTTGATCGCTGCTCCTGCAGATGGAGGCGTGCTCCACTTTAGAATCCCTTTGTTCCTCTTGGCATGCCTTTCATCTCTGAGCAGCTTTGCCTGCTGACAAGTTCTTTCTTGACTCCCTAAGTCTTTTCCAGAAACATGACAGTACTTTCAGATCAGTTAGTATGACTCCATTATCTGTATTAGATTTCTCGGAATAAGATTTCATCATGTAGGACAATGTATCTAAAATATTAATGTGCACACATATGATTAGGGGCTGTTATTAAAACCCATCTCCTGAGTCTGTAGCCCTGGGATAGGATTTAACCATTTTCATTCCTGACGAATTCCCTAGCGATGTGGGTTGCTGCGGCTCCATGAACTGCACTTTGACTGGGAAGGCAAGCAAACAGCTTACTCCTGCCTGCCCCTTGTCATCTGAGTTAACTTTAATTGTGTCGCCCAGTTCAGAATTCACTCTCCCAGATAAGAACTGATCAGCTTAGGTTTCACAGATCATATATTCTGGCTCTGCTTTTTAAAGATGTAATGTGAATCATAATCAGACTTTGGTGACTGATTAATGTCAGCGCTGTGAATTTGACCTGGGCTGGCTCCAGCAACAGTTCCTTACTTTCTGCCTCCTTGGAGATTCCAATTCCAGTTTATGAGCTGCACCGTAAGACTGACTCATATTAAGTGGAGAGTATTATTTAACCAAGAGCTGCGTTTGTTAGTACATGTGTTGTGTTGGAGTAAGTTCTACTTCGTTGTAATTTCTTCAGTTAAAACTCTGAAGACTTAATTAATGGGTATTTGTTGGGAGCTGTAAACCCCCCATCCTGAATTTCTGGTAAACAACTTGTTTTCCTCTGGTCTGAGTGCCTGCAGCTGCTCTGAGCACGAGACCCTCAGGAGTTCCTGATGGCAGGAGAGTGGTTTCTGGTGGGTTTGGCTGGGGCGTGGCTATCAGTTAAGGATCCCTATATAAGGGGCTCTGGTACACAAGGAAGGGGGCAGTCCTGTTTCAAGGATGACGCATGTGTCTGTCTGTGTGTCTTTGTGTGTTTCGATCTCCAGCCCCTTGCCCGGTTCACAAACTGTATGGTAGCGCATAGAGGGCAGATGGGCATGGTGCGCTACAGGTACTGGTACAATGTTCACTATTCCTCTGTTCCCACCAAACTTTCCGAATAAGTATGCAAGGAGAGTATTACTTTAGAAAAGGATCAGAGAGATTTACTTATTATACTTCAGTCATATTTGGGACTTTGATTGGCACTCAATATGGAAATGCTCATGGTTTTTAGCAACATGAGGACTGACTTAAGTTCAATAACTCACGTTCTAAAGCAGTGTGCTGCCGTGACGACCCACATGTTACCAATCAAGGTGCCTCCACACTGATGGATGTTGCTGCGCTGAAGAGAAACTTGCCAAGGCCAGGCACCTTTAGCTGCAGGGTTTCCAGACACTATTCTGTTGGCAATTAATGGGATAGCTCGCTTGCCACAATCTGAAAAAGATGAAAACGTTTATAAGGAATGTCTGTCTAGTTTTTGATGCCACAGAATACTGCAAGGCAGACGTCACATTTGTCATTTTTTTAAACATGACCACCATTTAATTTTTGTTTTTCCTTTCGCACTGACACGTTCATTGCTTAGTCCAACCATTGTATATGTGAATATATGTTGTTCACTAAGTTATAAATGATTGACAGCATCATCCCCATGAACTATCAATTGCCAGCTATCCAGTTGTTCTGGGAGCCCTCACCAAGGTTATTGTTTTGCAGTTGTAGGTAATCCAGCAGTGTTGTTACCAAGGAGTCGTCATCAGAAGGACAACTCTGTTAAGCCAGATAAGCAGTGGCCTGTTTGGTGGAAGCACCTTTGATGTCTACTAGAGTGACTGCATTTTAAGGTGTGCAAGGATTAGTGCATCACTACTAGTCATTCATTCTTTAGGATGGAGGTTTCCATGTTTCCATATAAACATTACATCCACCATTGACAAGAATGAACATGCACTTCATCGCATCAGAGGCTGCTTTGGTGCTTGGGTTTCTGTGAAGACAAAAACTTATATATGATCCTATTGGTAAAAAAATATAGTGGGCTGTATTATAAGAAAAGAAAAATCATTCTGTTTGTGTTGATTATCCTCCAAACATGGCTGCTTCAGAAATCTCCAGCACACTACCATGGCTCTCACTGTACCAACCACTGTCCTCATCTGAACATCTAGAATAGCTCCCACACCATTTCCTTGAGCCTATCTTCTACATTCCGTTTCTGCACTGGACTTTGAATGGACTTTCTGAAATGTGCAAACTTTCATTGCCTTCCAAATGAGGTAGACATTTTTCCAGGTGATTCTGGCCACTGATGACTGTGAATCACATCTCTTTTCCACACACTCAGGTCCCAAGCCTTTGGCACAGCCAAGAAGACTCTTTCCATTTGTAGGAAATGATGACACCTTCACTTTCCAGGTCTTCATGTCCAGAACACTTACTACCATTCTGTTGATTCATGGCCTCTCTTCTCTGCCATTTCAGGGATTATTTTCTCATTCAACAAGACCAGATGAGCTAATTCTGATTGACTCTTAAAGCACTGCATATTTTCTAAAATCATTTGTCCCATTATATTTATAATTTCCAATTAATTTCTGTCTTATTTTACTTTGGAATTATGTTTTGAAGAATATGATGTCTTAGTCACAGTAATATGACCAGCTCCTGGCACACTTTTTGAGACTATATTAAAAGATGTTAAAAGGTAGATGAATAATGATAATTAATGAAGTTCTAAAATAATGAAAATAGATAAATGAATAAATAAGCAAGAAATAGTACAGATGTTTGCAACACAGAGAATCAAAAGCATGGATCACTGATGAAATCCTTCACCACGTATGTAAAATCTTTCAAAATTCACACCACATTAAGTTGAAACAAATTGATGTCACTGCCAGGTATGAAAATCATGCTATATTTTCAGTAGTCAGTTTAGAAAATGGGTTAATTTCTTCCCTTTGGATCTCCTTATATCATTTTAATTTCAGTAGAAATCAGGTCTCAAAATTTTTTAAATAAATTAGAAAAGTAGGCCCACTTATTAAAAATGAGAATTTAAAAAAAAACTTTCTTAGTCTTAAAATTAGAAAAACACATATCTATTGCCCAATTATTATTTTTACAGGTGAAAATGTAAATGTAGATGAGAAGTTATGAGCTAATATTTAAAGATACAATTGCATATGTGGAATTTGAGACTTTTTTATAAGCTAATTAGACTTACATGATTGGACAGTTAGCTCCCCTGATGATGAAATACATCGTTTAAAGTCAAACAGAAGAAGAGTGAAGACTTTATGTTCTCCAGATTCATTGCAACAGCCAAGAATCACCAGAGATCATTGACCATGGATGCTAGACAGCTGAGTGCATAGACCAGTTAGGACACTGGCTCCCTCATATACAGTTGATATAAAAGGCAAATCTAATTAGTTGGGTAATTTCTTACTCATTGTGTCAGATAAAAAGAGTAAATGAATAAATTCCGCAAATGGTTTACATTAATGTTGTTTTCTAAGAGTGCCAGGTAAACCCTCTTGGATTCCACTTTAGGATGACGAGAGGGAGTAAGTAGATAGGCCCCTAGGCATCACACTTTTCCTCAACCAAAACATGTCTGCTTTTGTCTCTTTCATTTATTTAAGATTTCATATAATCCTGTTTTTCTTGGAGAGTTTAGGATCAAAAGACTTTGAAAAACTCCAACATAAATTGCATTTAAAGTACTTCTTAGACATGTTCCTAGCTAATTAAATGCTGTGGCTTTAAAAAAATTTTATGATTGACACAACAGTGTATGCCTTTAATCTCAACATCGAGGAGGCTAAGGGAGGAAAAGCACCAGATGGACCCTTTTTCAAACTAGAAGCAAAAATGAAAAATAAAACTATGGTGTATTATTATATAATATAAGCTGAATATTGGGAAAGCTCAACTTTAAGGTTAAATTTTGCCAATCTCCAACAGTTTTAAATTTGGCAAAGGAAGCAAACTCTTACACACATATGAAATGGCATGTTGTTATTAGTAAATATGTAAAATTTTCACGTACACATTATAGTTCAGGAAGCCAGGGATATGTTGTGCAAAGTTGCCTTACAGTTGTGCTGGTGTTTTAGTTAGAGAGGCTCACTCAACAAGACAGTGACAAACTACAGGGCCATATTTCTCAGAATTAGTCTCTGCGTCCTATTTCCATTTGAGGAAAATAAGAAGGTGCCAACTCCTTATAAGTCCTTTGTGAGTAGCTGGTGACAACGACCTCTGTGAAGCAGGAGCTTAAGGAAGAATGAGTTCCGAATCATCCTCGAAGGCACTGGCCAAATACAATGAAGATGGCGATTGTCAAGTGCTTAGCCTATGGAAGCAGCTCAGTTTCTAGCTCATGTAGTTTGTAAGGTTCCTGTTCAACTAAAGCCAAAACAAAACACAAAAAGAAGGGATTTAATTTGTCTGTAGTGACACATTGAAATGGTGTCACAGATGGAAGGCCTAAGTGAACCTCCATGTTCCTTTTTCTTTCAGCTGATCCTCACTAGATCTGCGACCATACAAGACTCATCTGGCTGATGACCCTGAAAGTTTAAAGACTTCACCTACCTAAAGCTTCCTTCCCTGTCCTCTGGAAGAAAGTTACTTATCTTTATCTCCCTTGGAATTCAAGGAAAAGGTGGCCATTTGCTATCTACCCTTTTCTCTCTTGAAAACATGCTCTCAGTGTACTGATGATAACTGGGGAACCAGTCACTCTCTGGAAAAGGCACAAAAAAGATAGTAATTCCAAAAATTTCTCCTCAGTAATTCTTCTTTACATTTACAGAACACAGACTATTGAGTGATGCATTGTATTGGTAGTCTGTGACTCAGAAGAGAAGCATTAAAGTAGTTGGAAATAGTAATTTTTTTCTTCTGGATTTGTTTTTCTTTTTCTTTTTGAGAGAATATTGCCCCACGACCCTGACTTCTTCCTATTCCTAAGGCAAACACTGTGGAATAGGAAGAAGTTGATTTGGATTTTGATTTCACAGCATTGTACCTAGTAAAGGACCCAAACTGCATAGTTCTTTATCAAAATAAAACACAGATTCTTGATAAAGAATAGAAGAACCCTGAACTAAAAGCTTATTTCTTGCTGCTCATAAACACTGTGCATTTGGAAATTCGGAAACCTTAACCGTTCTAGCTCTTTCTCCCACCAGTCAATTTCCAAAGGGCGTGCAATCAAACAGCTTCTGAAACAATAGTTTCCAGGTGCTGTATTATGTTCTTTGTTTTCCTATATGTTTTCTCATACTTTTGTGTTGTTAACAAGAACAAGCGTTATTTCACTTTTACAGGTTAAAAAATGCACATGCAGGTATAGGTGATTGCTTGTGTACTACAATAACAAAGAGACTTCACAACTAGGTAACTCAAATGTTGTTTTCTACAAGAACATCCCCTCCTTAAATATAGTATAATCATTAAAGTACATGAAACACAAGCTGAGTCCACATGAAACAGAAAGGCCTGGTGGCCAGGGGCCATTCCATGTTCTTTATCTTGTTTCCAATACTGCAGGCAAACTTTTGAGTTCCTGAAAAACTAACTCAGTATTATAATTACATACACCTTGTCATGTACCTTCTCAGAATTGCCATTATTTCACAACGAAGGAAAATGGATCATACATTTGACAGGTTCTTTGCTCCCAGCTGGGAGGGGTCCATAGCTTTATTGTCTTTATTGTCTTAGTAACTGACTTCATGTCCTATGAGCAAGTGTCTGTTGATCCATTACCTTGGCTTCTCATTTCCTAATAAGGTTTCCTCTTAAAGAGTCGGCTTGACCCTCAAAAGGGTAGGGCACCCTGTTTTATTTCTAATACAAACCTTTTGTTCTTACTCTCTTAAATCTGGTGCCGGTGGAGTTTATGGGATAAATCTGTACCTGTCTGCTGGAAGCAGATGTTGTGTTAGCACATTGTCTGCAAGGCAAGCAAATTCCTGGCTTCCTGCCCTCAGAGTCTCAAATGTGCTACTACAAGGATGAATTTCAAGAAGACAATGATTATAGAGTTTTAACTTTTTTTTAAGCATAGAACTTCTTTTTTTGTATTGCCCATCAACAAATTAGGCATCTGGATTTGAATCCTTGCTCCTCTAAATTATTATATTCCTTAATATTTTTATAACCATCTAATAGAGTTTCCATATTTTATTAGTGCATACAAATTAAAGTAGATATTGTATATAAGGTATAGAGATAGACCTTGATAAAGATAGACTCTCATCAATTCAGAGAGTTGATGGTGTAATGAGTTAAAGGTGAACAGAAAAGAGAAAAAATAGAGTGACTTCTAATTCCCACTAAATTTTAAGGTATTATTCTTTATAAGATGGTTCTAGTGGCTATAAAGGCAGTTTTTCTTTCTTCTAAATACTCATAAGGATAAAAATAATAAAAACTTCATAACATCATCAAATACTGAGACTAACTATATTTTTAAAGGATACAGATGAGTCTGTATTTGTATAAGGTCCCAAAAAAGAAATCACTTATTGCTTAACATTTTTACTTGCTTAATCATGGGGGCAGTGACTGACTTGGATTAACCTTGCTTGTGGTAAAGATGTCTTATTGAGAGATGAGTCCCAATCAATTACTTTCAGGAAAACTACTTGATGACTAATGCCAGACATTCTTACATCAGAGAATAATAAAAACTTGAAATGTCTCATCTTTAGGTTGAATGTTTTCCTGTATGATGTCTTAGTGTTTGCAGTGGGAATGATGCGTGAGTTTCTGGCTGTACAGAGCATTTCTATAGCGTGGGAGTCAACCTACTTACCATTTACTTGAACTACTGACACGTCAGCAGGCAAGGCTCTTGTGTTCCTTTTCTTCTGATTTAAGATGCTATGGTTCTTTTCTCCCACAGTTCTTTGCCCAGTAGAGGGGGACTGGAATGCCATAACAGTGTCTGCTTTTGCATCATCTTCTTCCGGACTAGGAAATACAAGAGCAAGATTCACATTCAAAGGGCACAGCTGGTACTGTCTCACTGTCTTTCCTTTCTAGTCCTGATGGATGCTTCAGTGGCTGAGACGTCAAGAGCCAGGTAGTCCACTCACAAAACACACTCTTCTACATGCTACTTTCTGACTTAAATGCATTTCTCATGTTCCCTCTTCTAACATTTTTTAGAAAAACATTTTGTTTTGATTGCGCCTGCCCCCCCCCGTTAACTTGAAGACACGTTACTATATTGAAATAAGACTCAAAAAGTCATCAGAAAAATAATTTTAAAAAAAGGTTTTAGTATTCTCAGGCTTTTAGGATCAGCCTAGTTCTCATCCCTCAGAACTACAGTTGGTCAAAGGGCAGAGAATAAGTGGCTGACCGTGAGGTACCTGTTCCTAAATGGGAAACAACCCTTATCCCCAAAGTTCAGGGAACATCATGGAAGGGGGAATGGAAAATTGTCAGAGGCAGGGAACCAGGGGGCCAGTTACAAAGGTCTGTCTTTGGGCCATGGCAGATATATACTCAGGAACTATCATCAAGAATGGCTGACTGCCTAGTCCTGTACAAAACTGTACAAGGCAAAACTTCAGTATTCGTGGGGGGAGGGCTTATAAGCCCCGAGTTATAGTTGAGGAGCTACAGGCAACCAACAGCTGCTGAGGGAGGAAGAGTCAGATTTCTTCAGGGATGAGTTTTTTGTAGGTTGCCTATGTGCCAGAGGTCATCCTCCTATGTGCATGTGGGCAATGGTGACTGAACATAATAGGATGCACACACACTCTTGTGTGTGTGTATTGTATCCGTATACAGACAGATAATGACAACAGAAAAAGAAGACTCGAACTTGGACTCAAACTTGGAAGGGAAGGGTTGGGGGGCACACAGGAAGAATTTCAGGGTGAGGAGGATAAAACTAATGTGATAAAAATGTACTGCACTCATAATAGCTTCTTAAAATGAAATAAAAATATAAAAACCTACTTGAATCTTTGGCTAAAAAATAAAATAAGAAAATTGCATAAATTCTGAGGCACAATAGGTCTCATATTCTACTACTGCTCTAGTTTAGAGAAGTATAAGTAATTAGAATTTTGTGCTCAGTTGGCAATGGGGACCCAAATATTTTTCCATTTTAAATAAAAGGAAATAAAGCAGTTTACTGAACAGATTTCCACAAAAATATCGCAATCAGCACTGGCTACTCATCCTGAGAAGCTTCTCAGATTATGGTGATGTTACTAAATGTTATAAAAATTAGAATGTGGTGGCTCACAACTATTCATTGTTCTCTTCTGGTCTCCAAGGCATGGGGCAGGATTGGTGAACATGGATACAGACAGTCAGAAACACTAATTACTATGAAATAAAAATAAATCTTTAAAAACTCCTTGTGGAAGTCATGAGTTAGTAGAAGTAAAGGTCTTTAGAAAGTGTTCAATCATGCGTTAGTCTGTTGGTAAGAAAAGTGATCACCACCCATTCCTTCAAATAAATTCAACTAAATATTTTAGTTGTTTTTAATCAAGCTTTTTCATATACATTTATTGTACAAAGTAGTGGGTTTCATAATTACAGTTTTCTTTGAGTTTCTTTTTTCTCTTTGACATGAGTCATAGAAACTCCTGGTCTTGTGCCTGTCCTGCTGTGTGATTTTTTAAAATAACAAAGTATAAACTTCTGAGCAATTTCAGCAACTGATCTGAGTCTTCCCTCCCCATTCAAACAAAAGGGAGCATCTATTACAACACGATCATCTTTTGGTTTGGGCATGTCGCCTGTCACTAGGTCTTTGTTACAGGTAAAACTTATGATCCCATTTTGTAGCAAACTTTTCTTTCCTTGATGTTTTTGAAGCGCCATATCTGTCAGAAGTATAGAATTTGGTGCATGCAAAGACATGGCCAGGGTTTACCTATGGCTGTGGATTAAGGTGGATTCCAGGCCTCACAGTCAGTGGAGAGAGTTTGAGCGCCAGTTCTATTGGTTGTAAACGTCTCTTGGGGAACATTCAGTATATCACCATCCTCCTCCCTGCACCTCAGCATCTCGATTTTCAGAATGGATTTAGCCCTGTCCATTGAGAGAAACTATTGCAAGCAGCAATATTTATGAAGGGCCCAGTATAGGGTCTAGAGACACACATTATATGGAGGGCCCTGTGTTCTTTCCCTTTGTCCCTCCAGACTCGCAACTACATCCTTGCCCAAATATACATACGTTAGTCTGACTACATGGTTTTTGACATGGCGTTTGTTCAAGGCTGACTCTATAAATATTTCATCTACCTGAAATTACAAAAAAGGAAAAACAGTATGTTAGTAGGATGTTTTATAATGAGACTGTATCTCAGATTAAATGTTAAAGAAATGCAGTTTTTAAATGAAAGTCACATATTTCCAATTGTTTGCTATATTATAAAAGAATCTCATTGCAAAATGCTTGAATGAAAAGGGAAGAAAGAAATTCAGAATGTCCCCCAAACCCAACGGCTCTTGCATTATAAAGAGATTCTGTAATAGACACACAAGCATGGTGAATGATCCCATCCCGCTTCCACCATTTCTATCTTTCCAAACTATAGTAAGAGTTTTTACTTATGCAGAATTTCCAAAATTAAAAACGAAATAACTTCTCACTTTGTAGTAAATCCAGGGGTTGTACATTTCATATTAATTTTGTAAAAAATCTCACAAAAATAATTCATGTTTAAGGGAAACAATACAGAATTTTTCACCCAGAAGTATGTAATAAAATGCAAAAAATATATTCCTATTCATTTACAGTATGTTTAGTAGGTAGCCACTTGCTCTGTAGATCTTTGGTTGCGAAGTATAGGAGATATTGGGGTAATGTTACGGAGAAACAGACATTTGAATCCACTGTGGACTCTAAGGCTACCCAGAAAGGAAGAGAGTAAGATAATGTTGAAACATCAAGTAGCAGCGGTGGTCCTCATCTTATCCTATGAGGAAGAAGAATAGTATTTTTGACAGATACATATGCAGGTCCAAGCCTGCTACATCATGATGGTGTGTGGCCCATCACAGGTGTGTTTGACCTTTTGTTCCTTCTAACAACCACTTGGTGGTGGCAGTATCATCTGAATGCTGCACTGGAGCTGGGGTTGCAAAGGAACCAGATGCAGTAAATAAAGAAAGACAAGGTCCTAAATCCTAAAGCCAATGTCCGGAGATGCAGCTCTTATTTTTAAAAGAACAAGACATAAAAATGAAGGAAATATGTTTTAAGAATGGTGGATCAAATTATGACTTCTTACCACTACTAGTAATTAATTCACAGTTGCGTCATTGGGAGCCAGGATTTTCATTACTTACATTAACCCTTACAATTACTCCATGAAATAGGAGTAATTTGATTCCTGTCTCACCAGAAAAGAAAGCTGGATCTGAGGCAACGTCTAGTTCTGTGATTCCATACAGATGAGAACACGCTGAGACTTAAGGCTTCCACATGTAGGAGCCATGGTTGGTTTCTACTCAGCTATAGAGCGTTTCTTCTTTAATATGCTGTATCCTATAGTTCAATTTCTTTCCTAAAGCACAGTGATCAGTCTACAAATATACTTGGTTGATATGAATGCAATGTAGTATAATACTTGGGGTAGACTTAAACACAAGCTCAAAGACAGTATTTAAAAAGTAAATTGGCATCTATGAGAGTTGGCTGTCTACTGCTGTGCTGAAACACCATGTCTTTGCCTCTACTTCCAGGTAACAATCACTGAGGAAAGTCAGGGCAAAAACACAAACAAAGCAGGTTTCCCAGTCAGAGCAGACCCAGAGGTCATGGAGGAGTGCTTCTTACTGGCTTGCTCCTTATCTCTTAGCCTGTTTCTCAGAGAATCCACCACCAACAGCCCAAGGAAGGATAGCACCACCCAGAACAGACTGGCCCCTCGCATCAATCACTAAATAAGAAAATGCTCTGCAGGTTTGCCTACAGCACAGTCTTCGGGCATCATTTTCTCAGCTGAAGTTACCGCCTCTCAGATGACTCTAGCTTGTGTGAAAGTGACACAACAACTTCCCAGAACAGCACCCAAAATAGTCCTCCCCTGGATTTCTAGAGAAGCTTAAATTTGGCAGTTTGAAAGAAACTGTTTTTGCAAGATTTCCCCCAAACTTACATTGCTGTAATAATTTCTGCCATTCCGTCTATACTTCTACTCAACACGTGGGAGGGACGTCCTCCTCCCTCGCAAAAAGGCAAACCCAAACGAAGGAGGAGAAAATTAATAAACTTTGAAAGGAAAAGTGCCCATTGTGATTAGGCACTAAAAATCTTTGGCTTGTAATAATAGTCTGAATAAGTTCTACCCACAATTAAGTTTTGTGTAACTTGATAAAAACACTGGATTAAGGTTTCGACCACTGACCTGTGGAGAACAATTAAACTTGACACCAGTTTTAGGGTGGAATTGTAAGCCCTCTGTGAAGATAGGAAGCAAGGGAGCAGCAAGAGGAAACGTGACATACGTCACTTACGTGCTTATAACAAAGAAAGATTCTTCTCTATGATTCCAGGACCTTGACTCTAGACAGCCCCACCAATAAGATGTGGGCCAAAAGCCAAGGATGTTTATGTGACACGTGTATGGACAGCACACTGAGGAAGGAGATACAGGAACTGGTCAAAAGACAGCTCGTGTAATGACTTACATGTTGGGGAGAAGGGTGAGGAATCCAGCACAACATAAACATTAACTGTGTTACTGAAAGGGGTTTAGTAGAACCAAGCCCTGCAGCTGTCCCAAAGTTACACTTGTGTAGGAGATGAAGGCTTGTTTTATCATATCCACTTTCCCTGTTGATGCTGACATTCCAAGTTCTAGGACACTTTCTCCTTTCTCCAATGTAGATACGTAAGAGTTGGCAAAAAACTTATCGCCATTAACACAGTCTAATAGAGGAAATGATTTAAAAATCCTACCTGTCACTTAAGGGCATTTGTAGCTTTATCACAAGGAATTGAGTGTCCTAATAATGAACAAAAACCACTTTTAGGGTAGTACTTAGTTTTTGCTTGGTGACTCTGGAAGGCTTCAAATTACACCGAGATTAAATCCTAAGAGCGCAACTGAAGGTTAGCTGGGTGTTTAATGAAAAAGCTGGGGAGAGGCTGACAATGCAAACAGATACACCCAGCTGTTGAGCTCATTCCCAATCATTCCTGAAGTAGGTGTTTGCACATGTCAAAGTCTTTTTTTTTCTGTTAGATCCAATTGACTTCTCCTTTCAAAGCCGTCCATGTTTTCACATGATGGTATTTCTAGGCTGATATTGCAAAACTCAGATAGCTCTTCCTCTGAAGATTTAAGACAAGCTTGTATTTCCAGTTAGCCTTAGTTGACCTCCTGAGAACTAAAGGAACCAAAAAATCCTTATTTTATCCTAATTATAATAATGGTACCATAGAAAGCATGATGTTTTAAAAGCATGATTTTAAAAATATTTGCTCATTTGAGTTGTACAGGTATGCCCGTGTGCCTGGGCATACATATCAGCCCTGCAGAGGCCAGAAGAAGGCATCAGATATCCCACAGATGGAATCTTAGACAGTTGTGAGCCATTGGCTGTGGGTGCTGGGAACTGAACCCACACCCTCTGGAAGAGCAGTTAAATGTTCTTAACCTCTCAGCCATCTCTCCAAAATCTTTATGTAAGATTTAAAAAAAATACCTTTAGTTGTAGTAATGCTTACTTGAAGTTACTGGTGCTACAGGGATGGCGTCACTAAAACCAGGGAATCAAGAGCAATTGGAAGCTTTGTTCAGCTCAACAATATTCAATGACCCCTCAGCCTGCTGCCAGACTTCCTGTTCAGCCCTCCACACACAAGCACCTTGCAGCCCTGACTGATCTCCAATATCCTGAATACATGACCTTTAACCTATTGAGTTCTTCTACTTTCTGATAGTCTTGCTTCTCTGAGTCAGTTACTCTTGGGGGCATCTCTCTCAGGGAATTAATTTTGGGGTTTAGTTGATTATTATTATAAGATTATTATATTATTAGTTTATCCTCAAGCTAATCTTATTTCCTGCTGTCTGGGTTTTTCTTATCCAATTTACACCTTCTACATATTTGTATATCTATTTGGATAAGTATGTTATTTCTTTTATAAACTGTAAAGAATTATAAGTAGCCATGGTGATTTTGTTTTCATGGTCTATAATATCTAGCCCAGCACTTTGCAGTGATAGTTATGTTGTATGTTGCCGAATAAACAAATAAAAGGGAGAAATAAATTTTGCATCAGAAAGCCTTGCATTTACAAGGAAAGTTCTATGATAGGCTTAAGAGTGTCCCTTACATCAGGCTGAGATCAACGCTTCTACACACACATAGACACACACACACACACACACACACACAAACACACACAAGCATGTGAACTATTTGAAGGGATTTCTTTTTTCTTTTCTTCTTCTCATGGCTTTTCTCAGAAGTTGGTTTCCTTGAGGCAAGTTGCTCCATCATGAATCTACACGTGGTAAACACAGGCGTAATTATTACTATCATCTGCGATCTGTGCACTAAGTTCAAACTCCCATGCGCTTGAGCACACATGCTTCTCTCAGCAACTGGAGGTGAGTACTATTATTACCCATTATTTCAATGAGGAAATGACTTGCCCTAGCTGACACAGCTGTGAGCCGCAGACTCAGATTGGGCCCAGGCTGACCAGCTTCAGCTTGCTAATGTCTTCACAGCACTGACCTAAGGATGAGCACACAAGTAGGTTTGCACCAAGAGCTGTTCACCAACATGGGCAGCACACTGTGCCAAAGAGGCGCCAGAAACTACAAAGGCCTGCAGAAAATAAATGGCACAATCTTGAAAGCTTTGATGGCAATCCACTTACACTGTTATTATACTGACTGGAAATTCGGGATACCTCACATGCAAGTGAGTCTGGAGTCTAGAGGTCAGTGTTAGGTGGCTTCCTCAATCACTGAAACCTCACTGATTCAGCTAGGCTGCCTAGGCAGTGGGATCCAGGGAAATTGTATTCTGCCTCCTCAGTGCTGCTGGGTTATATACAGAAGCTTCCGTGCCTGGTTTACACAGTGAGTGCTTTGCTGACTGAGCCATTTCCCACCCCACCCCCTTGTTTTGTTTTTTAAGTTAGCTGCAAATCCTTCCTTCAGGGATGGGTCAACCTTAGCCATCCGGAGCACCAGATAACATCTAAAGCTTTCCCAGCAGCACTGGACAGAGATAAGGTCTACTTGTCCTGGCTTTGAACACAGTGCTGGATCTACTGGAGAAAGGAGCTGGATCCAGTGTCATCTGAGGTCTGGATATGTGGGTGGAGTGGCATGGATGTGTGACTTTCAGATTACCTTAAATCAATAGGCAATGAGATCACTAAATGGGCTGTACTGGTTCATGATGTTGCCAGTTTCATTGGTGGCACTGCTCTTTTTCAATGCCTCTTTGCAGGATGCATTAAGGAATCCCACATCTATGATTAATCACACACTGCTGGCTTTAGTGTACTAGGTAGCCTGATCCCAACTTGGTTACTATTCCTGAGATGGGGAGTCAAAGTAAATATGTCAAAATTAAAAGGTTACAGTTAAACATTATAAAGATAAAGTTCAGTGTGCCTCAAAACTCAGGATCTAAAAATGATCTTTCAAAAGAAGGATCAAGTCCCTTCTTCAGGGCCATAGATCCCCCAGCTCAGCCTGTTTGGGCGCTGGGACTGGGTGGTGAGTGCAACTGGGCAGGAGTTCCTTTGTTTCAAAAGACTGCCTGCAGCAAGGTAGGCCTTTTGTCTCCAAGGTCCCTGGCCAGCAAGGGGCCCTGATCCTGTACCAGAACATCCATCAGAGGGGTGAGTGCGTTCCTGACC
>LOEQ01012467.1:10927-25522 GCA_001685075.1 Bramus lutescens
CAAATATCAGGTGTTCGAAGATGTGTGGATTGATATCCGGGTCTTCTATTCAGTCCCATTGGCCCTCCTTTTTTTTTCTTATGCCAGTACCAGGCTGATTTCAGTACTATAGCACTGTAGTAGAGTTTGAAGTCCGGGATTGTGATACCTCCAGAAAAAGGGGAAATCTTTACAGAGTTTGAAGGAAATTGCAGAAGAAGGAAGGAGGAGGGTAAAATAACTATAAGAGTGTTTGATAAGGTCAGAAATTTAAATACTAACTATTTATCTGCAATACAGTTTTAATGAACTTTTTCATCTAGTATGGCAATGCTACCTGAAGGAATCAAAGACCACAAAATGAAACTCCCAATAGTAAACATGAAAAGCCCTCTTTTGAGATGTTGGTCACGGCTGTCCAAGAGACTCCCAAAGCATACATCCTGTTTCTATTGTCCTTAGTTGTCCCCTACCAGAGGTATAAAGTAAAGTCCTTATTGCTGAAGACAACATGCACTTCAGAACCAGGGCCCAGAGACCACTGAGCTGAAAGTTACATGAAAGCCTCCTTCTTAAGGATTCGTTTTCATTGCACCAAAAGGTGCTACACAGTTTCCAAAGGAGGAAGACAACAAAAAGTCCCACCCAGCTGTAGTGCTTATGAACCACATTAGCAATCAGAATGGCACACTTTCCTAAAGGAGCAGTAGTGGTACACACACCTGGGTGGCAACCAACAGCTCTCTAATTGGGGTTTAGAACCACCCAACAAGAGGGAAACCATCTCTAGGACTGGAAACCTCTGCAAGTGAAGTCATAGATATTGCAGGAAAACCTACCATCACTATTTTACTAAACCAACATAATCCCTAAGAACAATTGAAAAACTTGTCTTTAAACCCACCTATAAATTTAGTTTTCACTCAGCACCCAGGAAAAATTTTGTTTTGGAACAGACAGAGACCACTACAGGAAACCACAGCTATAGAGATGTGAAGCCCACTCTATATGGATACAAATACAAAACACGTGTGTACCTAAATCTCAGGAACATTTTGGAAGAGGAGGTGGAAAGATTGTAAGAAGAGTCAGAATACTGGGAAGTTTACTGTGAGATGGTTCACATAGGAACGACAGAAGCTACTCCCACATTATAGTCAAATCATGAGCTGAACAAGAAGGACACTAACAAACATGACAAAGTAGATAGGAATAAGCCCAAGAGAGCTCAACACTGCATGAAGAATTACAGATAACTAAGTTATATTGAAAGTGGGAGAAATAGTCTTCCCCAGAGAAAATCACACCATTTGGTTATCCAATACCAAATGATAAGCCATGAAAACATATACACAAATAGCATATTCAGATTGAACATGTTACATTTAAGAATATATATCTACATACATGAATGCATGTAATCACAAGTAAAGAAAAAGGAGGCCATGAGTGTAAAAGAAAGAGAGTGGTAGTATATAAGAGTATTTGGAGGAAGAAAAGATAAGAGGAAAATGTAAGTATAATTTCAAAAGTAAATAAAACTTTAAAAGGCTCACATCAAATCTTATGGAACTCTGTGTGGCCAAATAGCCTTGAATAAGAAAAAAGTCTTTATATTTAATTATTTTAAAACATACAAAGATTACAGCATTCCAAACACTGTGTTATGTTTTAGCAAGAAGGATTCTTATATATGAAATTATTGTTACTTAGATCAAGACACTATTTTAGCAGGTTCTGGAAACATTTATGAGTTTGCTGTAGTGATATTTCATTTGTATTTTAATAGACAAAAGCTTTCCTGAAGATCGCAGAGTAAAACAGCTGGCCTGAAAAGCCTTACAGACAAGGCAGTGGTGATGCACACTTTTAATCCTGGTTGCCACAATAGTTTGCCATATAAATCAAGCGGTAGTGGTGTACCTTTAATCCCAGCACTAGAAAGGAATGTAAGACGGGAGAAGACAGCTCTCAGTAAGTCTCATTCTGAGAATTCTTGGAGGCAGGATTGCTATTTCAGACTGAGGTAGAGGTAAAAGCCAGCAACTGACTGCTTTGCTTTTCTGGTCTTAAGGTTGAACCCCAATATCTGTCTCTGGGTTTTTATTAATTGTGCTACAATTTGCACCTCACTAGAAAGAGTAGGTTTCTGGGCATTCACATTTAACAGCTATACCAAATCATTAGTATATCTGTTGCTCTCTGCTTCTTGTATGTTTTGCCACCACCATGAATGTTCCAGAATCAATGGACCTTTACATTATTAACTGAAATCTCTGAAAGCCTGAGCTAAAGTTATTTTTTAAAAAATCTCCCATTATCTGTTTTTCTTAGGTGTCATATCATTGCAAAAAATTAGTTAACACAAGTATCATATTCTTATTTATAGGCAAAAGACATCAGTAAATATTTCTCCAAAGAAGATATTCAAATGGCCAAGAATCTTATGAAAAAATAATCTCAGAAACGTAAATCAATAAGCAAAAGCACATCAAAACTGAGAATCAATGTTGCCTCACTCCAGTCAGAATGGCTATTGTCAAAAAGAAAACTGCTGGTAACAACTAGTAGCAAAATCACAGAGGAAACAGAACTGTTCTACTATTTTGGTGGACATGTAAATTGGTAAAGCCATTGTTGAAAATAGTATTGCAATTAGTAAAAAATTAATTAAAAACAAATTCCAGGGCTGAAGAGATAGTTCTGCGAGATGAATGTTTTCTGTGAAAGCATGGGACCTGAGTTTGGGGCTTCAAGCAAAAGTGAGAAACCTCTAAATGTGGCAGTGTGCAATTGTAGCCTCAGTGATGATCAGGGTATGGGGTGTCAGGAAGATCTTGGCTACTCACAGATCAGTCGGCTTACCGGAACTGTTTCAGGTTCGGTAACAATCGATGCCACAAAATTAGGTGGAATGCAATAAAAGGAGTACATCAAACACCAGCTTCTGCTTCATCTAGTATGTGTAAGTAGACCTATACAGGCAAAAGTGCACATACACAATGATTATACATATTCAAGCCAGTCATTATCACAACTTACAGTGTGTGCAACTGGATGAAACTAATGATTATTTTTAGCCTCTGGTAGCATGCATGGCACCTTCCAGCACAATGAAATCTAGCCAGTAAGGAGCAAAGCTTCAAGATCAGTATTAGCCTGTTATTTTTCCATGTTGTTTGACTTAGGTGTGTACTGTCTCCTGCAATATGGTTATATTTTCGTGTTTCTGGAGTGTGACAAAGAACAATACCAAATAGTCTGTAATGTCTGGAAGGCATTTTTTAAATCTAATAACCAGAGATGCTGAGCAACTTTCCATCTATCAATGACCATTTATTCCCCTAGTTTCCTTTGTACATCTTCCAATTATCTTCTTTTGAGAAATATCTATTTCAATATTTTTAGTATTGTTCATTTTTGTTTGTATTACTTTCTTTTATGTATATGATTCTTTATTAATCAAGCTTTCTTTTTTTTAAAAAAATTGTTATTTAGTTGATTGATTTTATATCCTGTTTGGTGTATAATGGAGTTGGTTCTTGGACTACTTAATATATATATATATATTAAGTATTATATATATATAATTCCTTGTTTAATCTCACCTTCACTCTCTCTTATTCCCCATCTACTCCTACTCTTATCTACTGGTTCTTTCCCCCAGATTCATGTCTTTATGTTTGGTTTTGTGACTTACTTAGTTTAGCTAAGACATGCTGTATGACATATGATTAAGAACTATCCACTGGAGCCTGGTGGGAACACCAGAGGTTATAAAACATAAAAATGCCTACCCCATCTCTCAGAACCTATCAAACACAAATTATTCAACAGTCATAGTAAAGCCTCCTAAGCCCCTCCTTAATCTATGCTCATTCTTGTGCAGGCTCTCTACAGGCTAAGAGCTCATGATCACAGTGGTTATATCTTTGAAGATAGCATTTTGCAACTCATCTTTGGCCTCCAGTTCTTACCTTCTACCCCTCTTCCCATGATATTCCATAAGCTTTAAATGAGTAGTATAGATATCTTGCTTAGGGCCAGACATTTAAAATTATTCTTATTACATTGAACAGGGATGACTTTCTGCATTAGTCATCATGGACTGGAAACTCTCTTATTTTGAGATAGATAACCCATGTGAAGTATAATCCTAGTTACATTCTGTTTTTGTGATAAAACTCTATAAAGAAACCTGAGGAGGAAAGGGCTGATTTCAACTTATAGCTTGTATTATACCATGAAGGAATATCATGCCAGGAACTTGAGGCAGGAACCTAGAGGTAAGAGACAATGGAAGAACATTGCTTACTGACTTGATTGATCCCCATGACTTGCCTACATGCCAGTCTGCTGGAGGCACTTCCTTAATTGAGGTTCCCTCTTTGTAAATGATTCTAATTTGTGTCAAGTTGACAAAATCTAAACAGCATCCATGATTTAAAAATTCATTTATGTGTTCATTTGTTAAACTTTCTCCAACATAAGTATAGAGGTGAGTTAAAATACATATACATGTTCCAAAACCCTGGAAAATCAGACAGTATAGAAAGAAATTGTCGCATAAAAATAATTGAAAGAAGAAATATTTCCTTCAAAATCTTTTGGGAGACTCATCTCTGCACATTTTCTCATGAATCAAGTCAGTGTCTGCCATAGATTTTAGCGTGTAAATACTCGCTGTAGCCAGTACTTGCAAGTTTTTGAAATAGGCATTACAATTTGTTAATATTTTATCGATACAAAATCAAGTTCATTGAAATTGATTTGCTTTGTTCTCAAAGCAAGTAATGAGGAAATATGACCAGAATGCCAGGTTTCACGTTACTACTAGTTCCTACATACTTACTTTTCCCTCCTTCTCTCCCTTTTTTCTTTCTTCATTTCGTCCATTCCTTATTTTTTACTTTCTTTTTTTAGCTGAGGCTTAATTTATTTTATTGTTTATTATACACTGTACAACATTTTGGATTTCACTGCATTTACACATATGTACATAATATAATTTTCACATATTAGCCCCAATCTCTCTCTCTCTCTCTCTCTCTCTCTCTCTCTCTCTCTCTCTCTCTCATACACACACACACTCATGTATGAGAGAAAAATACGATATTTTTTCAAGCATATACATATATATTATATTTATATACACACAAAGACTTCAATTATATCTTCCCTATACAGTGTATTGTGCATATCCCAGAAGTCATTGTCCAGTGTCAAATGTAAGATACATGCCCTCATATTGTTGTTTAGAGTCATCTGGAAGACTTTATTCTTCCAATTACTACAGGCTATTGCCATTGTTTCTGATTGGCCATGAGAAATTGATAAGACCCTAATATTGAGGAAACCACTGACATTGATCATAATACACGGATAAATCAAGTTAGGTGACCAGGTCTCATAGGTCCATGCTGACTACGTCTCATAGGAATGGAAGGTCCTATGAAGGTTGTTGGTGTAGGTGGGTAAGTCATCAAACAATATCATTCATCTGTGAAGCCTGTGAATTTCAGTAGTGACTGGCATGGCAAGATACACCCATGGGTTCAGTAGTGGCACGAATGTTATGGGAGGAATCTCCTGTCTTCTAATTTGATTTAAGGCCTTCCACAGGAGGAAACACATGCTGGCCCCCAAAATCTGACCAAGATCTTATAGTTGTGGAGTTCATAGGCCCCATTGGTGACTCTACTAATATTTAGTTAAATGTATATAGTATCAAACTTCTTTCTAAATTTATATTTCTCTATCCATAGATTAGTGTAGCTCTCAGACCTTATCAGAGTTTTATTTCATTCAGTGAATGGTGGTAAATACAGAAACTGATAAAAATGAAAATAATAAGTATTAGTGGAATGCACATCAACAAATCAGACATCTATATCACACATCCTTTCCCCATTACTGTGGGGCCATTGCAGGCAAGAGGGCAGAAAGATTGTAAGAGCCATAGGTTGACTAGGACAAGAGCAAACAGTGTCTTCTAGATATGAGAGAACCACTGCTGTCATCTAGTCATAGCAACTGCTACTGCCTGCACAAGATTAAGCCATTCAGAATTCTAGGATTGAGTAAGAAGGGGACATGAGCCTCTACACCTAATCCAAAACTATCAATAACTGATGAATTCTGGGAGAGGGAGAGGGAGAGTCAGTTTTCTTTGAGGATGTGGCTCCTGTTAAATGAACTAGGCTCCAGTGGATGGATAGCTCTGTACCCAGATGAACATGGACAGAAGATAATGGAATCAATTATATCTATATCTATATCTATATCAATCAATCAATCTATCTATCTCAATTAAATATGAGAATAAGTTAAGAGGAGGAGTTGAGAAGGAATAGTATCAGAATGTATTCTACTAAATTATATACATAATAAAAGTTATATGAGGAACCAAGTGTCAATATCATCCTGCGGGAATGCTTCAAGTTTTTCTCAATTTAGGATGATATAGGTTCTAGGAACCAAATTCAGATTTTTGCGAAAGCAGTACATGCTCTTTTTGCCTTATTCTATAGCTCCTTTTGGTACTAGAATTGGTGCCCAGTTTGCCAACTATTGCAGCACACTAAACTCCTGGATTGCAGGAAGTCATGTAAGAACATAAAGAAAGAAGTGACTTGTGGGTCCACGTAAGTTAAAATTCTTTGGCTTCGTGATTTAGAACTCTTATTGATTTTCATAATTTTAAGGTGAGAGATGATAGCCTTGACTTTGGTTCTATTCAAATTTAGTTATTAATCTTGTGGCAATATATTCATTATTATAATTATCATTTATTTATTATCCTTTGAACTTATATGAATCTCAATTTTCCTATTTTTTTTTACCATTTATCAATATCATTCTGTTACCTGATTATTATATCCTAAAACTCTGGAGTCTCCTTGGAATCTTTTGGTCCCTCTTCTGTACATGTTCTGTAGCTGTTCCTGTTCAATGTGCTAAATGTTCTTTATCTGTATCTTCTTGTGGTAGGAAATAGGTTTAGTAACTTCGTGCACAAACTGAAATATTCAAAAGCATAGATGGCATAGCCATTATTGAAAATTCTCTTTCACTTCAGAGTCATGTTTAGAAAGGAGTTCTTTACAGAATATTAACTTACATTAGGTAACATGATTCTTTATGATTTAAGCACTATGGCAAGGGAACTACCCTGAATTTGATAACTTAGGCCTGAGAGTCTAACTACTCTATTAAGAGAGATAATACCATAGACAAACTTATCCCTTCCCTAGCTCTGAGACTGATACTGAGGCGAGTATTAAGGTTGGATTGCTTTTCTCGGGAGCAAAGGAGTGTTTGGGTTGGGGTTGATACTGGAAGAATAGGGCTGTAGAAAGAGGAATAGATGATGTTAGGAAGGTAATCAACAAGGCTTACTGTAGGTCCTCTGGATCTGGATTGAGGTTTTTTGACAGAAAGTATTAATTACAATACTCTTCCACCTCTCTCTTATCTCCCTCCTTCCCCCTCTCTTTGTGTATGTGTGTGTTGTGTCCTATCTGTCATAATTTAATTGCCAAGAATTATATGTTTTTTTAAAACTAGTAGACTATCAGATGCAATAAGTACATCAATAAATAAATATCTCAGGATATCTAGAAAAAAATAAGTTTGAACTTACCATAAAGAAGTGATAAAAGTTGAAAGTGGCAGTTATGCAAATAATTGAGTAAAGTATTATCTAATATATATGAGTTAAAACATTATACAATAATTCATAAATGTGGACAATTATTATATGACACATAAAAAATAAAAAATAAAATATTTGAGAGAAAGATTAATAGTACTCAAGAAAAATAAATTCTTGGCATTTCAAAGACTTTTTAATACAATAATTGCTCTGCAAAATCATGACCCTTCCCTCTAAAGTTACCTATGCCAGCTTAAATCACACTTTCTTCTTTAGCGTATGTTTTTATTTTCCTACAAATTCTTATTCAGAATTGACAATTTTGTCTGTTGACTTGATAATTATTAATAAAAGTCTAGTCTCTGTTCTCAGTTAGTTAAGATTTACTACCTGCATCAATATTTTTCTAATGTATGACTGTTTATCTTCTGTAGTGAGTTACTTCTTATACTCATTTAACTAACTACTCTTTTGAAGGTCTTGAATTTCGTAGATCCTTATTCTCCTATGTACTCAAAGAACTGTGATTTTTGAATGAAAAGGACAACCCTGTGACCTCAATAAAAGATTTTTATATAATGAATGGGAGCCACATTTGCCTGAAATGCATTCTTACCAGTTACAACCTTTTTTAAAGTTCAAAAATTTCACAGAATCTTTCTAGTATGTTACCATAGAGTTTAGATTATAGTACAGTTAAAATTTAGGAGAAGAAATTTATTCATTAATTAGCACTGAGCCTTCAAATTTTATCTGATAGAGTGCTAGCACTGAGATAACAGAAATAAATAATTTATGGTTCCTGCCTTCAGTGAGTTCACATTCTGTTTGAGGCAGAAAGAAAGACAAATAAAAATACAATTGTAATACATTGGATTAAGTGTTTTAATAAGAGTAAGTTGCATGGGATGTTGAATCTAGTCTAGCATGGAGAGAATAAAGTCAAGGAAACTTAAAAGTCCTAATATACTCATTTCTGGGACTCAGTGTCTCCAGGATTATGCAACAGAGCTCATCTGGATAAACATGCCATAAAACAGAGAAAGGATTTACTGACATGCAGTCAATAAAATTATATAGGGATCAGTGCTCAAAATAGCAATACATTTGGAGTTTAATCCTTTGTAGCCACTGTCTTAAATTTCCTCATAAGTTCCCTTTGAGTTTGTGTTTTGTAAGTATAGTCAAGTAGGATAATGAAGCTTGAACTCCCATTTCCTGTTTCTGCTGCTCTTGGCCTCTTTCTACCCCTTTTCGTCCCTTCTAAGTCTCTACTTGGACTCATACTTCTCCTAATTGCTACTAGCAGCTTCTACTGTTTTTCACCTAGCTGTAGTATAGAAAGGAGGTGGGAAGGGTGGGGTGTCCACAAGTGAGGAGCATGATATTTCAGAGTTGTCAAAGTTAGTAACACTCTACCTCACATTGCCAGCTCCGGGAGAAATTTAGTGGAAGCTTCCCAGAGACTGCAACTCAGCTGGTTGAAGACTCCTTGATCATATTTGACTCCTTCTAATGTATACTTTTAAGACACTGGGACATTTCTGGTTGATCCCATCTCAACTGAAGTGAACATATAGTAAAGGAAGATTTTTGGCTTAACTTTTGCAAGGTTTATAGCGTATGCTTTCAGGGACTAGGGTGAGAAGAGAAGTAATAGTCAATAGGTATGAACTAGTATGTGTATGTAAAATCTGGAGTCTGCGCTTGGCCTACAAATATTCCATTTCTACATCATCACCAGATGACTCTGAGACTGCTTTGGGACCAAGTACCTTCTCTTCAAAGTCCAAAGTTTGAATTATTTGTATCTTCTGGCTTGATCAACGTGCACCCAATTACCAATTCTGTAACTTTGTGATTATGCATATGACTTAAATCCTCTGATACTCATATTTTTATTTTGAATTAGTCTTGCATTCAAAGATGAATGGTAAAAAATGATACTAAAACTCAAATTAATAGCTTTTAAAAAAACCTTGGCATACTAAGCAACAAATGAAAAAAATGACAAAAGAGATGGATCATGGAAGATTGAATATGATTTATAATTTAGTATGTTAGAAGATCAATTTCTATTTTCTTAAGCACAAGGCTTTATGGGTTTTATTCTAAAAATGTGTATTTATGGAGCTCTATGGGAAGAAGTGATGATACATTACTTCAAAAACCATATTATAAAAGTCAATGTAGCTTTATTGGTTCTCTATCAAACCACCTTGTCTGGCAAAAGCCCACTCCTATGTCACAGGACAGAAATGTATTTTATAGAGATGCCTATATGATAAGGAATCATGATTTCATGCTTAGAAGCCTTGAGGGAACCAGAGCATTACAACAACCTTACCTAAGTGAGATTTTAAGTACATACTCCAACTCCAGATAGTGGCACTCCCGGAAATTCTTGGCTACATCCTGATAAGACCTAAAGCCAGAAGTATAATTTCTGTTTTTTTTAATGTATAGTAACTTTGAATTTATCAAATGGTATTTGTATATTTGCAACAAAGCTTTTAGACTTAAGAGTTTTTATATTGTATTTTTCACTTATTTTATTTTTTAAAAATAGAAAACAAACTATCTTTTTTCATTTTGCATACCAATCCCAGTTCCCACTCCCTCCCCTTCTCTCATTGCCTCCACCTACCCCCTATGTCCCCTAGCCACCCCCCAGAGAGGGCAAGATACATTGCTCTTAGGAGGATCAAGTCCCTCCCAACTTTATTCAGGCTGAGTAAGGTATCCATCTAAAGATAATGTGTTTCAAAAAGCTAATGCAAGCAGCAGGGACAAACCTTAGTGCCACTGCCAGTGGCCCTGCAGTCTTCCCCAGTCATATAACTGTCACCCACATTCAGAGGGTCTAGTTTGCTCCTATGCTGGTTCCTTCCCTGTCTGGCCAGAGTTGGTGAGCTCAGGTAAGCTGTTTCAATGGGTGTTCCTGTCTTAGTCTTGACCTCTTTGCTCATAGTCTCTCTCCTCTCACTCTTCTACTAGATTTTTGGGAGTATAGCCTGGTGCTCCTCTGTGGGTCTCTGCCCCTCTCTCCATCAGTTGCTGGATGAAGGTTCTATGGTGATATTTAAGATATTCATCAGTCTGACTACAGGGTAAGGTCAGTTTGAGCATGCTCTCCACTATTGTTTAGGGTCTTAGCTGGGGTCATTCTTGTGGATTTCTGGAAATTTCTCTAGTGCCAGATTTCTTCCTAGCCCCATAATGGCTCCCTCAATCAAAATATATCTTTCCTTGCTCTCTGTCTCTGTCCTTTCCCCATCTCAGCTATCCTTTTCCAAGTTCTCCTCCCCTTCCTTTCTTCCCTCCTTATCCACTTCCAACTTCCCTTTGCCCCAACACCCATGCTCAAATTTTGTCACAAGATCTTGTTTATTTACCCTTCCCAGGGGGATTCTATATATGTTCCTTTTAGGGTTCACATTGTTACTTAGCTTCCCTAAGGTCATGAACTATAGGCTCATTATCCTTTGTTTTACAGCTCGTATCCACTTATGAGTGAGGACATACCATGTTCATCTTTCTGGTTCTGGGTTACCTCACTCAGGATTTTTTTTCTATTTCCATCCATTTGCATGTAAATTTCAAGATGTCATTGTTTGTTACTGCTGAGTAGTACTCTACTGTGTAAATGTACCACATTTGCTTTATCCATTCTTTTGTTGAGGGGCATATGTTTCCAGGTTCTGGCTATCACAAATAAAGCTGATATGTACACAGTTGAACAAATGCCTTTGTAGTATGATTGAGCATCCTTTGGGCCCATGAGTGGAATTGCTGGTCCTGTGGTAGGTGGAATCCCAATTTTCTAAGATGCCACCATACTGATTTCCAGAGTGGTTTTGTACAAGTTTGCATTCCCATCAGCAATGGAGGAGTGTTCCCCCTTACTCCATATCCTCTCCACCATAAGCTATCATTGGTGTTTTTGATATTAGCTATTCTTACAGGTGTAGCATGGTATCTCAGAGTCATTTTGACTTTTCTTTCCCTGATGATTAAGGATGTTGAACATTTCCTTAAGTGTCTTTTGGACATTTAGGATACTTCTGTTGAGAATTCTCTGTTTAGGCCTGTACCCTACTTTTCAATTTGATTATTTAGAATTTTAATATCTAATTTCTTGAATTCTTTTTATATTTTGGAGATCAGTACTCTGTCAGATGTGGGATTGGTGAAGATCTTTTCCCATTCAATAGACTGCCTTTTTGTCTTATTGACTATGTCATTGTACAAAAACTTGTCAGTTTCAGGAGGTTCCATTTATTTATTGTTGCTCTCAGTGTTTGTGCTAATGGGGCTATATTTAGGAAGTAGTCTCCTGTGCCCATGCATTGAAGAGTAATTCCCATTTTCTCTTCTATAAGGTTCAGTGTGGTCAGATTTATATTGAGATCATTAATCCATTTGGACTTCAGTTTTGTGCATGAGAATAGATATGGATCTATTTTTATACTTCTACATGTTGACATCTAGTTATGCCAGCACCATTTGTTAAAGATGCTTTCTTTTTTCCATTGTACATTTTTAGCTTCTTTGTCAAAAATCAGTTGTTCAAAGGTATGGGTATTAATACCCAGGTCTTCAATTTGATTCCATTGGTTAGCCTGTCTGTTTTTATGCCAGTAACAAGCTGTTTTCATTCCTGTAGCTCTACAATAGAGCTTGATGTCAGGGATGGTGATGCCTCCAGAAGTTCCTTTATTGTTCAGGATTGTTTTGGATAGCCTGGATTTTTCATTTTTTCCATGTGTAGTTGGGTGTTGTTCTTTCAAGGTCTATGAAGAATTGTGTTGGGATTTTAATGGGGATTGCAATGAATCTATAGATTGCTATTGGTAGGATTGTCATTTTTATTATGTTGATCTTACTTATTCAAGATCCTGGGAGATCTTTCCATTTTCTGGTATCTTCTTTAATTTCTTTCTTCAAAGACTTAAAGTTCTTGATGAACAGTTCTTTCACTTCCTTGGTTTGTGTTACCCCAAAATGTTTTATGTTATTTGTGGCTATTGTGAAGGGTGATGTATCTGTTTTCTTTCTCAGCTACTTTATCATTTGTATATAGGAGGGCTACTATTTTTTTGAGTTTTTCTTGTATACTGCCACATTTTTGAAGGTATTTATCAGCTATAGGAGTTCCCTGGTAGAGTTTTTGTGGTCACTTATGTAAACTATCATATCATCTGCAGATAGCAAAAGTTTGACTTCTTCCTTTTCAATTTGTATCCCTTTGATCTCATTTTGTTATCTTATTGCTATAGCAAGGACTTTAAGAACTAGGTTGAATAGATATGGGGAGCCTTGTCTTCTTCCTGATTTTAGTGTAAATGCTTTTAGTTTCTCTCCACTTACTTTGATGTTGGCTGTCGGCTTGCTGCATATTCTTTTTATTATGTTTATATATATTTCTTGTATCCCTGATCTCTCCAAGACCTTTGTCAAGTAGCCTTAAGTAACTAATAAAAATAGGGATATGATTGGTTGGGAATTGGTGAACAATTGAATGAAAATATAAATGTTGAATGTTGAATAAATGTTGAATGAAAAATAAACATAATATTATGGAGTTAAAGGAATAGGAAGATGCCATGTACATGTTTCATTGCCAAGCAGGTAGCTTTAGTGAATATATATCTGTGTAGTGATGATCTAAACAGAGCTTGGGATTTTATGCTAAGAACTGGAATGCTAGACAAAACAAGATAAATGATCCTTTCACTTAAACTGATGGGCAAGATAAGGGTATTGGAAAAGTAGGGGAAATGATTACATGGATGATGCTAGACATGAGGTAGATGAAATAATTAGGGGCTTTAAAAAGTAGGTTGATTAATGTTACTTTAAATTGTCTAATTTTTCTATTATATAAACCTTTGTCCTTTTCTTAATGCTTCAGCAAAGCATGCCACATGTTAAAGATTGTATAACAGTTTTCTGCTTTGTAGAGATAAAAAGGAAATCTAGAACCCAAGAAAAAGTTTGAAGGATATGGCAAAATGTAAAATAGAAAACTGGGCACTGTTGAGTTACAAATACAGGTCATTGGTACTAGAAAACTTTAAATGTTTATATCACAACACCTGAATCTCAGGGAAGATATTACATTATTCATACAACATAGGTCAGTAATTCAACTATTCTACTTAGATCTTAAGAGCAAAAAAGTAAAGGCATAATTTATGCATTATTTTTCTTGTTTGTTTGCTTCCATACTTACATTTGTGCAAGACCCAGAAGAGCACCATATGCACTTTAAAAATTAATTAATGGTGGGTATTAAATATTGGATATGAAAATATTTCCCAAATACCCATATAACTTCCCATTTCATTTCTCTTCCCCCTCCTGGTAGTCTTTGTTGTCCTATTCATGAGTTTCATTTGTATTTTATGTCATACATGCTAACTTCCATAGTCAATGGTATGGGTTACATTCACATCTGGAAGTCTCTAAGTTATTAAGAATTTTTTATAGGAATTTATTCAGTTTTTCTACATATCACACACTTGATTATAACACCATATTTCCTATTCTTATTAAATTAATTTGTCATCTTAGTGATGGAAGACTTGACTACCTACCCCTTATATGTTCAACGTATTCTAGAATTGCTTCACAACCTTTACTTAGCTTGTTTTTTACCATTCCAGACTTATCTTAGAGGAATTATTAAAAGGTAATTCATAAACACTCTTTTATACAAACTTGCTCACTATTAATTTTAAATATTTTGTGACTTGAGAAGATATAATGGGGTCAATGAGGTGAACCAGCCTTGAAGAGCACTTGATGCCAATAATTATCAAACCTGAGTTCTGTAGTATGGAGGAGCAGGCTGCATCTCGCTGCCTGGCTAGCTTATCCCCTGAAATAACCACAAAGAAATTGTGTTAATTTAATTACTGCCTGGCCCATTATATCTAGCCTCTTCTTGGCCAACTCTC
>LOEQ01012468.1:0-25677 GCA_001685075.1 Bramus lutescens
CTCTCCAGGCGTGTGATACCTCTCCAGGCATATGATACCTCTCCAGGCGTGTGATACCTCTCCAGGCATATGATACCTCGCCAGGCATGTGATACCTCTCCAGGCATATGATACCTCTCCAGGCATGCGCTCAAAGCACTATATATACTACTACAGAGATGTCACATATCCATGCTTACTGCGGCACTCCTCATAACAGCTTCGACAATGGAATCTGTCTAAATTACCAACAATAAATGAATGGATAAGAAAGAAACTTCATACATATACATAATGGAACAATATTATTGACATTTTGGTCAGGGAGTCCCCAAAAGTCGTCGAAATAACGGATTTTATTGTCATTGCCTATGTTAGACTCTCCATAATTTCTTTGTAATCACCAATTGCTGAAAACATCCCATAATTTTGCTTGGCGATAAAGAAAATTCATTCTCAACTCAAGCTAAATGCTTCTTCCCTGTTGGCTAACTTTCCTAGTATTAGATGATGCTACCCAGGCTTCCACAGGGAAGGAAAGACAGTTAAAGTCCTGCCCAGTTCTGGAATCTGCACACTACAGTACTGACCTGTTACGGAAGAAGTGCTCATTGGTGCAATAGTGGCATCATTCTTATGGCATAACTGACCACTTTCAGATTTGGCTTGAGACTTGCTCAACAGAAGAACATTTTAACCCTGTACTATAATTCTGGCTGATAGCCCATGGCAGTGGATGTCCTAGGCAGTATAATAGAACCTGCTGGTGATAATTGTTAAATCCTCATGTTTTCATATCAATCTCTAAATTTTTATGCTTATACCCATAGACTTGGACTGTGCTCCATCTTGGTTATTAGATCCAGATTCTTTATCCACCTACTTTATCCATGCCCCAGAGTTTTCAGAACTTTGTGTAAGAGGAGGAGACAGGATGAATGATTGGAGAGGAATAAATACCGTGGGGAATGGTCCTCTGAACCCAACACAGCCACAGAATCAAAAACTCACAGAAGTGGTGTCTATATGCACAAGATACAGCCAGCGAAAATTCTGGTATTGTCCCCACTGCATACAGAGAAGTTTTTCTCAGAGCCATAAGAAGGGTGAGGGAATGGATGGCAGAGACAGAAAGTAAAGATGAGAGGGAAAAGTGTTGGGGGGAATTGATATATGATTCTGTTTCATTGTACGTCTGTTTGAAATTCTCAAGGAAAAAAAGAAAGTATTTAAAAAAAACTAAAGAACATGGGAATATATGCGTTGTGATTTCATTAATAGCACAAAGCACACAATCATGAACTTAATAATGCTTTCAGGTGCAGGCCTTGGTACTGCAATAGAAATCTGGGGAATGGTCAGACTGCATGTGGTTCAGGGACACTGCCTAGGCAGAGCTGTGGACATCACTGAGCAACACTCTTTAACAGGCTAGCTGCTGCTTACTACCCCGTCACTTTAATCTCTTTGTATGTTGGCTATAGCCGGTAGCAAAAATAGTTATTTTAATGTTTGAAAAAGTGTTAGGCAAGGCTAGAGAGAGGACTCAGTGGTTGAATACTCACTGTTTTCCTAAAGGATCTAGTTCAGTTCCCAGCAACGACATGGCAGTTCACCAACGGTAACCCCCAGTTGCATGAGCTCCAATGCCCTCTTGGGATCCCACAGGCACCAGGTATGTGATAGAGGCATATACACAGATGCAGACAAAACTCTTATATACCTAAATAAAAATAAATAAATATTTTTGAAAGTATATTTTAGAATAAATTAGACAAATAGTAGATGATAGATAGATAGATAGACAGACAGACAGACAGACAGACAGACAGACAGACAGACAGACAGACAGACAGACAGACAGACAGACAGATAGATAGATAACCTTTGTCCTACAATGGATTAAAGCCAAATGTTTGATACCTAACTGTATAAAGCTCCATCTCGATATCACACTTTGATTATCAACAAATTATCTTCATCTCTTTTATTCCAGCTCAAAACACTGTCAGGACCCTGTACTGGTACTAACACATGTATGTAATAACTGACACTTTTTTAACACCTGAGGACTTTAATGTGGCTTCCAACTAGATTTTGCATAGGATTTGTTGAAAAGAATTAAAACAAATACTAGTGCATATTTTTTTTTGCCATTCTTTGTTTCTCAGAGACACATTGGAAAATGTGCTGTATCCATTAACCTTTTTCCAAAGAGCAGAAGGTAAGCTTGTTAACATATGACAGCTTCGCAGAGTCTATGGACATGCAATGAAAAATGCTGGCCCTCCAGTCTCGGCATACCTGTCAGCTGCAGGGCTTATTACAAAGGAGAACCACTATTATGCCTGCTTTACTTCTTCAAGCCCCCCATATTCTGCCAGTAAATATAAATTAAGAGGGAGCTTGACTTATTACTGTATGAACTTTAATTTTCTCACCCAGTAATTATATATTGAACAATTGTTAGTTAATGGTTTACTCCAAACAATAATGAATGAATTTCCAAGTTCTTCTGAGTGGATATTAATAAGTATCCTATAGAACAGTCATGGTTAAACACCAAGCAAGGAGGAAACAACACATTATTGTCTGGCCTGGAAAATGATCCCACATGTTCCTATAATCACAGCATGATTGAAAATGATGAGAGTATCATGGAATATTTGTGTAGGAGGCAACAAAGTTGCAGGTGGAGTAACAATAATTCAAGACAGAATCCCATAAGGAAAAAGATGAGAACAGCATTCATTCGAGAATAGAATCAATCAGTTAGAGGACATCCTCCCCAGCATGTAATTAATGGCCTGGGATTTCACTTGGTAATTGGTTATTACATAAGCCTTAACCATTTGCTGATGAGTAATGCAGAACTCCCCAGAGTAGGCTGCCAATCCTCCACAAATGAAGACAACAGAGCATGCCCCTTTCCCAATCCCTCTTAAGCTACCAATATCCAGATAATCCTTATGGTTTGTATCATGTGTGAACTGACGAAGTCCTCACTCTGTCTGAATTCAACTTCAGGTATCTTTCGCTGGTATGCATGTGCATTTCTTATTTGGGCTTCATTTTGTTGTATTTTCCAGATATTTATTTACAAATTAAAATTTGTGGAAACTCTGTCTTCAGCAATCTGTCATTGTCACTTCTCCCACAGCAGGTAATCATTACCTGTCACTCTCCCAAGTTGCAAGAATTTAAGGAATATTTCAAACTCTTTCATGGTTATCGTATGCTATTGCAGTCTATTATCAGAGATATTTGATGTTATCATTGTCTTTGTAGGTGAGACTGATACAACCTTGTCGATAAACAACAGGAAAATAACAGATAACAGTTGTATGTGTTCTTCTTGCTCTGCTGTGGGTGGTGGCAAGGTAGGAGTGACTTTCTCGTTCCTGATAAATAACGATTTTGAAATTAGAGCGACCACTAATTCTCCAACACACCTCAGTATTTGAGTGGAAGAAAGCTTCACATTCCCATCTTTAAAAGCTAGAAAAAGTCAAGATGAGAGGAGATGTGTTAAAAGCCAAGCTGGGCCAATGGCTGGCCTCTTGTTCCAAATAGACAAATTATGATTGTATTCAAAAAGTTCTTGGAGGAAGGTATCAATTCCACTGCAGTGAACACAGCACTATGCGGAAGACAGAGATCATCTCTCCTAAAAAGAAGAATGTTTTGGTGGGCTGGGTAGAAGACCAATGCAACTACCACATTCCTTTTAGCCAGCTGATCTGCAGCCAAGTCTTTGTTCTCTTAGGTCTACAAGAGCAAACAAGGTAATGTAAATGAAGTCTAAAAGCTTGAATCATCTTCGAGCATATAATCACCTCAAAGCAGTATCAGTGAACTATGAAAACAAGAGAGGAAAGACTTGATGTTGGAAGGGATAAATCTTAGAGGAGTTGAGAGGTGGACATGATTAAAATACATTGCATAAAATGAAAAGCAATTAAACTAATGCAGTTACGATATTTAAAATGTTTGAAGTTGACAGGGGTTGGTATCTCTTCCACAACCAACAAGTACAGTTGAACCTCCACATGCTGGCAGGTTAGCCACTAGAAGTGATCCTCAAGTGCTAGCTCAGATGACTGCTGGGTGTGCTACACTACACCAATTTTATATTAAATTATGCTAATTACCCAGAGTGTTAGAAGTCCTTGCTTGCCGTCAAAGCTTCGAAAAAGGGGTTGGTGATTGTGGTAGTTTGAATGTATTTGTTTGATTCCCATACGCTCATAGGGAATAGTGCTATTAGGAGGTATGGCCTTCAAGTAGATGTGACCTTGGAGAGAGTGTGTCACTCTCTGCTACTCTCAGGGCAGGCTTTGAGGTCCCCTATGCTCAGCATACACCCAATGAATGACTCAGATCCCTTCCAGTCACCTGTGGATCAAGATGTAGCCTTTTCTCCACTTTCAGCTCCTTCTCTAGCACCATGTCTGCCTATATGCTGCCAAATCCCCCCATGGTGATAATGGACTAAACCTCTGAAACTGTTAACACTTCCAAATAAATGTGGTTTTTTTGTTTGTTTTTTGTTTTATATAAGCATTTCCATGGCCATGGTGTCTCTTCACAGCAACAGAAACCCAAGGACAGTGATACAGTTTGATTTCTATTTCTGCAATAAATACTGTGACCAAAAGCAATTAGAGGAGATAGCCACTTATTTGGATTATACATTCCAATCACAGATCATTGTAAAGGGAACTCAGGGCAGGAATTCAAGGCAAAGGACTTGGAGGCAGAAACTGAAGCAGATACCATGGAGTTGCATTGCTTGCTTGCTTGTACCCTATGCCTTGCTCAACCTGCTTGCTTATGTATTCCAGAACCACCTCTACAGTGCTCTGGGCTTTTGCACAGTATTCGTCAGACATAATATTCCCTAAAGTCTTGCATACAGAACAATCAGAATGGGGTATTTTCTCACTTGAGATTCCCTCTTCTCAGTTGACCCTAGATGTATCAGTTTGAAAAAACATTAACCAACATACCTGCTCTGTTACTAGCAGCTAAAGCATAGCTGGCAATTCAGTTGATCTCAGTGCTCAGTTATCATTCTGAGAATTCTTAGGACCCTAAGAGTTATACTAACTCTGCTCTGCCTTTGTGCTATCCACACAACTTTTTACAATGTATGTTGTGGGATACTTTAAACCTGCTTTTGAGACATACTGCTATAAAAAAGGAGTTCCTTCCAAATATTTCTGCTCACTGACTATGCAACTGGTAACTCACCATGTTTATGTAATAGAGTTGTTTACCACAACCAAACACCATCCATTCTGAAACCCATGGCTCCAAGAGTAATTCTCACAATCAAGTTTAGTTTCTGGAAAAAAAAAAACTTGTCAAATAGTTTTGCTACATTGTGGTTCTTTGGAAAGATCTCAGCAAAGCAAACTGAAAAACTTATGGAAAGGATTCTTCCTTCTAAATGCCTTTAAGAGCTTTAGTGAATCGTGGGAGGAGGTCAAAATATCAACGTTAAAAGGAGATTGGAAGATCATGAAGCAAACTCTCAACTTTGAAAGGTTCAAGACTTTGAGCAAGAAACTACAGTAGAATCAGCAAGAGAATTGGAAAAGCGAATGAACTGTCAAGATAACATAACTTTAAAGATTAAATATTGTTTCATATGCACAGATTTTAAAGTGATTTATTTTGTCTGGAGATGTGTCTCAGTGGTTAAGTTCAACATATATATATATATATATATACATACATACATACATATATATATATGTATTAAAAATTAGAAAAGGTTTCTTGTGAATGGATCCTATTCCTGGTTGGTGACAGTGCTGTAATAGCTCCTAAAATGGCAACGGGTTTAAGATATTATGTGAATTTAGTTGATAAGCCCACAGTATATTTTGAGATGGCTGACCCCATTCTTGATGGACTTTATTGTGGATAAAAGGCTATCACACAATATTTCTTCTTGCTGAATGATCTTCTGCAAAGATTTGATACTGCAAAATTCATCATGGTGTTGTTTAAAGGAATTTCTACAGTTCCCCCATCAACTTTTAGAAACTACTGCCACTGCCTTGATCAGCCAGCAGAAATGTTAGTGTGGATCTGGAATGTGCTTCCCAGAGACTCCTGGGTTGAAAACTTTGTGTGTTTGAAAAGCTGCAAACATGTTCAACGAGTTTGTGGAGTAAATGATTCTTTCTGGCATGATAAGTAGGGTGTATCTCATTACCTAGCCTCTCTTCAGTGTCCACCTCATGCTCCCCTTGATGTGAACAGCTGCCTTCCCCCAGGTTCCCATGGCTTGATGTTTTGCCTTTCTAGATCCCAGAAAACAACAGAGCAAGTGACTATAAGCTAGAACCCCAGAAACAATTAGACAAATCCATCTTTCCCCCTTTCTGCTATTTTATCTACTCTTTTGCACAGTGACAGTAAACTGCCTAACCCAAACAGCAAGACAAGATCCTCTACCAATTAAAACAAAGATTTCCCCAAAGGTTTGGATTTAGCAATGATGTCATTTAAAAAAGGAATTTACATTTTTGGACATAATACTATTTTATACTTGGTAGTAATGTAGAATAAATACAACTTTGTATGCATTGATATGGTCATTTACATTTATAATTGTATATTGAAGACAACTAAAATGTTAGTGAAGTACAATTGTACAATTCTCTGTGTGTCTGTTTCAATTATGAGATCAGTTTATGAGGGGTCTCATTTAATGGATGGTTTGATACACTGATGAAATCATATCGAACAGTCTGTTGAGTTGTGGTGGGGCTGTGGAAGGCTGAGACTGGTTGGAGAAAAGAGGTCACTATGATCATGTTCTTCAACACTATCTTGCCCTGGCCTTGCCCTACTTCCCATTTGCTTTCTGTCTAGCATGTTATGAACAGCTACTTCACTATTCTTCTCACCCCACATGCTGTGCCTCTGAAATTGTGAACTGAAATAAACCTTGTCGGAATCATTTCTGTCATGCATTTTACCATAGTGACCAGAAACACAGCTGACATTGTTGAGACATCAAGACAGACATGTCTCTTACCTTATTTCACTTTTATCATTGTGGTTGTTTCGAACCGAACTGCAGTAACTCTAGTGAATGCCTGCTCAGAAGACATACTAGAATTCTTGTTCGTGCCTTCACAAAGTAAAAAGTCCCATAGTGAGTTCTCAGGGGATTTCCTTTTCACATGAACAGTCTCTGTGAAGACTCAGGCGTTCATCTTCTTAATTATTCTACAATAAGCAAGCAGTTGACATTTATTTGCAGGTCTGGCCCCGTCTATCTATGACCTCTGATAATTTCCAAGCAACTGAAAAACAGGTAGCAAACTCATTCTTCGTAAATATTAATTAAAGCACACACATGCACAAGAAAACCCCCTTCCCTGTGAATCATTGTGTACCTACACAGAATCTCATCTCTCAGTTGTCAGAACTTTATCTTACCCATTCTTATCCCGAATGGATTGACTTAGACTAAGATTTACTTCATCACATGCTAGCAACTGAACAGGAAGAGATACAGCATGCACTGAAATACAGAAGTAACCTACACCAGAAACAAGTGCAGCGTCCTGCTGGGAAAATGTCTAATACCTTAACTACCAAACGTATGTGCTGAAAAAAATAAAAGAAGAAAGACTTCTACAACTTCCTAAACCAAAGACACAAATTATCTCTGCTTATTTATTACATGAATATTTTCTGAACACATGTGAACATTTAATATAAATTTTGTATGCACTACATTTTCCAAGTTGGTTAGTAAAGATATTTTCTTTTTGTATTTTATAGTTATATATAGTAGAATGCTTTAGATTACTGACTGTTTACACAATATCAAAAAAACTGAGTATTGTTGTCCATTCCTGTAATTACAGCACCTGTGGAGGTGAGGTCAATGGTGTTCAGAGATAAAGACCAGCTTCAGCTACGTGGTTTGTCTCTAAGACTAAGGAAAGCCAGGGCTACATGAAACACTGTCTCAGAACACCAAAACCAAAAGGAAACAAAAATTTATCAGAATATTAGAACATAATCAAAACAGCCAATATCTATTCACTTTGTAATATTTCTAGGAAGTAATTTTATACTTTCCTTTGAAGAGTTTGAGATAGAGGTAATAATTTCAACGTATTAAAAATACCAGCACTTAGATCAGGAGAAATTCAACATGAAATGTTGGACAGAGAATGAACAATTTAACTTTTATCTACTCTTTATTCTACCCTCATTATATTCTTAAATGGAAATATGCACTGTAATGTTACTGTGAGATTTCAAGGTGGGGGAAATGTGTGACAAAGAACCACTAAGTTCTTAGAAATAGATTTCCTATGTTTGCACATAGTTTTAGAAACCATTAAATCTCTAAGTAGCTCCAAAGTGAGAGATGAGAAGAGTAAACACATATGGAATGTAGAACAGAAGAACTAAAGTTGGGATTTTAAAGACTCTTACGGTGTCTTCAGCATAATTGACTCAATGATACTCATGATTACCGTCATATTTTCTCCTGAGAAACTGATGATCAAGTACATCCTCTGACTTGTCCCTCTGTGGATCAGATACATCTTTTTACCTTCCCCTGGTGATCAGGTACATTACCTTACCTGCCTCTCCCTAGTGATCAGGTATATCTTCTGAATTGCACCTCTTTTGGCCAGGTACATCCTCTGACTTGCCCCTCTGATCAGAGTGTGTATATGACAGAATTGGGACTGAAAAATCTTGGACACACTCAAAACCCATCTTAGAACAAATATGATCACAGACATTTGTTTTTAACTTCTCTACTTATAAAAACTATACCCAGGATAAAAAATGTGAGTAGAAATACTATATCTTAGGCATACACAAATTAGCTCAGGCTATGCATTAAGTAACAGAAGCAATGGAAAATTGGCAACTCCTAGGGATTTTGTAGAGGAGGACTTCATGCAGGGTTTGTAAAATCAAAAGTCAATTTTCCTGATTTCCTAATGAAATAATGTCCATTGTAAGTTAGACAGACTATAGAGAATAGAGTGAGTGGAAAGGCTGTCAGGTCACAGAAATGATGGAGAAACACTCCGAAGGTCAATTACATCTGCACTATTCCCACAAGTTACACATCAGAGCTCAGTGTGAGCACCAGCCTGTGCATATCACCACGTAGTCGGAAGTGTGAAGTTGAGCATCAGTGTGAGGTTTCATTTTCCCTCTGTGTTTTACAATTACTAAAACACCTGGACTGCAAAACGCCCTTGTTCAGAAGAGGATATTTAAATATGCTCTTGTTTCACAGGTTCACAGAGTTTGCCTGTCTGGTATGTATTACCCTGTACAAAGAACACAAAGAAATAAAAATACTCATCATTTAAACAATTAAGGATTATTGGAAATCGGATCAAATACATCACCTTGAATTTATTTGTTTCCTATAGTTTTTGTTTTCATCATTTCCTGATAAACTACACACGGCTGAAATAATATCTTGATATTGGCAGCTTTAATGGTTACATAAAAGCTCAATGCATTGACTTTTATGTAAATATTATGTGGTCAAGAATACAAGTAAAACATTCATAGAAAAGGAAAGCGTATATCAGAGAATCTACCAGACTTTGTTGACTTCCCATGGGAGCCCTTACCTGACAGGAAGAGTCAAAGCCAGAGGGGCAGGGGCAGGCACGGGTGGCAGGTGAGTGGGTGGAGAGGTGGAAGAGAAAATTGTGATTGAAATGTAAGATGAAATTTAAAAAATAAATTAATATTAAAAAGAAAGAAAAAAGATATAAAAATAAACGCTAAAATAGTGCATCAATTTAAAGTTTTTAATCTATGAATTTGAAGTGCTAATATAGCAAAGTAGGTGGCCAATAGTGGCTTGTAATTATACTGGCCATGCTCAAAGTTGTCCTCTCTAGTGGCTTCTTAACATCATTAGAGGAATTATGTGTTTTCAAAGATGCATGAGAATAGTAATTAGAAGTCCCATTGTCCTCTTGTATTTCCGAGTCACTCTTGACTTCAAGGTGTTGTCTATAGAGGGAGCAGTATAGGAAGAGTAGTGTTAGATCAGCCATTTCTATAGTCTATTACCTGAAAGACCTATCATTGCATTATCCAAGTTCAAAAGCGCTGGCACAAGGTCTTGCGAGGCAATCTTTTTGACCTTTTCCATGTCCCTTGGCTAATTCAGTATTATTTTGCAGCATTATATGCATATGGCACCTACCATGTAAATTTTACTGGAGACAAGTCTTTGTCAATTTGATCTAATCCATACATATTTATTGAGCATGTGGTAAATATTAGAAGAACATAAAGGTTACCAAATCAGGATTTATTAAATTGAAAGGTGAGGAAGACAATAATGAAGGCAATATTGGGAGGGAAGTAGACAATACTTGCCATAGAAAGCATATACTCCATCATCCCATAAACCAATATGCAAATACATGACAGATAGGGATAACCCTGCATAGAGGTTATAGACAACATCATTGCTGCAGATGGAACAGGAAGAGGCTTAAAGTTAGACCATGTGAAGTAAAAGATTGTCTGAAATACACAGCTTTTGCGATCATGGTATGCCACGAGAATTATGACTTTGTCAATACAACTGGCAGAAAGGCAGTAAGTTTGGAATATGGGGTTCTATAAAGTTTTTATTTCATTTCAAAGCCACTGAAGAATCTTTTTCTGTGATAAACTGCCATTTCTTTAGTAAGAAGATGAATCATGACTACAGTTGCTTCTATAGTAATAGTGAGGCACATGGGATTATTCGGATCAAGTTAGTGTACTGCCAGCTTCAACAAACATAAAAATAGTGCATTGTTACACATACCACAGGTGGGTAATTAGCTCATAACTAGTGTTAAAGTGGCCCTTGCATGGGTTTAGTGAAACTTTTAACCAAATTCTCTCTGAATTCTTACTCTACCCCTTTCGTGAGTGGGCATTTCCTCAGCCTGGTTTTTCTCGTGAGAAATGATAACTTCTTTCAGAAAAAGAGAATCTGTTCATATTCTTCAGTTTATAAACAAAGATCATTCTTCGTACAATTTGTTAACGAATACAAAGTTATATGTATTGGCTCATTGAACACTGTAGCACATGGACTTTGCTTTTGAAGGCTTGTCAAAGGCCGGAGGCAGAGCTCAGAGTCACACTGATCCTTACAGGAAGAAGCTGTAGAGTGGCAAGAAATCAAGGAAGCTGTGAAGGACAAAGGATGTGGATAGGAAATACGGCTGCTAGAGAACAGCTAACAAACGCATGGAAAGAAAGCATGCTTGCCATTGTCCGGGCTGGAAATGGCAAGAATCTGAATTTCTACACTGAATGTAGAAACAGGGTGCTGAGGACAGTTTCGAGAAAGCGTCAACTGACTGAATGTGACAGGTGTGAAAAACAGAAAAATGAAGAAGGACTTTAGATTCCAGGATTTAGGGTTAATGGAAATTCAATATTGGCATAAAACAAGGTATAAAAAACCCAGAAAGATTAAAATAAGAAAACAGAGAAAAAGGTAACACGTTGGTTACAGTGCTTGCATGTCTCTACGTTGGAATGCTTAATAACAAATTGAGTAGTTGGGTATGGATTTTTGCTTATTGATCTTATCTGAAGCCAAACAGGGATAAATTTTTAGGTAGGGATACAGGCATTGACAGGCATGGAAAGCTGCTAGGGGTTGAGCCTTCCCTCACAAGCACCTATTATCCCACCTCCTGTTGAGCTGGTCATATAATGATCTTTAATTCATTCTTTCTTTCTAAAGTAAAGGAAGCATGACACCCTCCATAAGAAAAGGTGGAAGAGTCAGGTATTTGCAGGGGACCATAGGTGGTGATATGAAATTCTACTTCCCTAAAACAAGATTACAGGAAAACTTTTGCCCCCATTTTTGAACAATTATCCCAGCTGGGCATGCAAGCCCCTTGTCCAGGAGACTGTCCCTGATAGATCTGAGATGAGAACATGGTAGAGAGGAAAAGAAAAGTTATTTCTTTATGAGATTCACTTGCAAAGTTGATAGATCTGAAAACATGGTAGAATAGGAAGGAATAGCTATGCCCTTCACGAGATTGGCATGTCTAGACCCCAAAGGTTTCTTTCTTGTGTTTATTTAAAGATCCTGTCTGCTAAGCCTACCCACTATTCTGAGTTCTAACTTTAAAAATGCAAATCATTTTCCTCCTTCTTATCTCCTCTTTGGATACCAAAAACTCTTAAGCATGCCTGTCCTAAGACAAGTGTTTTGCCTTTTTCTCTGAACTCTCCTGGACCACACAACTGCCTGTAGATCCCCATTGCTAAACCTGCCTTTCTTGAAATCTGTTTGAAAAAGCCCAGTTTTTTCTCTTTTTCTCATTCATTCCAGTCTTCCCTGCACCTGCCAATATTTACAAATTGTCTGATCTGTTGCTTTTGTTCTCAGACTCTAATAAAACAGTCTTTGAGTTTTGTGGTGATTAATATTGATTGTCAATTTTGCAGGACCCAGAATGACTTACGTGACAATCTATTAGGCGCATCTGAGAGAGAGAGCTTCTAGATAGTGATAGCTGAGGCAGGAAGGCCCATCCTAAACAAGGGTGGTGCAAACCCATAGCTGTGGTCTAAGACCATGTAAGAACAAGAAAGTGAGAGGAGCATCAACCAGCATTCACTGCTTTCAGCTTCCTGATTGCAGATACAAGGAGACCAGTTGCCTTATGCTCCTGACATTGTGATTTCCCTACCCTAAGGAACTTTATCCTGAAACTCTGGACCACAACAAACTCTTCTTATTCTTTAGGTTGTTCCTGTTAATTGTTTTGTCACAACAAGAAGAATAACTTAAACAAGTTTCCCTCAAAGTCTACAAATTCCTTTATGAGAACAAGAATCTCCAGAATGGAGTCCCAACTCCCCAATAACACAATTAGAGATTAGTTATAATTCAAACAAAGGCAGTAAATGAGTTGTACAGTGCTGGGGTGGTTCAGGGAACTGACAGGAAGCCAAATCAGAGAGTGAGAGTAATTGAATTGCTCTGAGATTCATGTTCAAGATTCACAATCTGATTTTCTCTCCCTGCTGCCTGTGGATCCTGTTGCAGAAAACTCAGCTACCTTTACAGCACCATGTCTACCTGCATGCCACCACCATACTTCCCACCATGCTTTCCACCATGATGATAATGGGCTAAACTTCTGAACTTTAAACCAGCCCCAATGAAATGTATTCCTTTATAAGAGTTGCCATGGTCATGTTGACTCTTCACAGTAATAGAAATCACAATTTAGATAGAAGTTGACAAGAGGGCCTGGGTATTGCTATGGAAGGCTGGAGCATGCTTTTGTTTTGAGGAATGTTGACTTTGGGGCTGTGGATTAGAAAATCAGTAGAATGATTTAAGGAGGCCTTAATGGACCATACTAGTAGAAACATAGAAGACGGTGGTACTGATGGTAGTTTGAACTGCAGGAGCCCAGTTCAAGAGGTTTCAGAGGAAAAGAATGTTAATATGTGGCCTAAAAAATTGTTCTTGTGATATTGTTGTAGAAAATGTAGCTGCTTTGGACTCCTGTCTGAAAAAAATCTGCCCAAGGCTAAATTAAACAGTTATGGATTAATAGTTTTGGCAGATAACATTACCAAACAACTTGCCATTGGCTGTGTTGTGTTCCTATTGGTGTCCAGTCTTATGAAGATCTACAATTAAAAAAAAAAACAAGTTGAGCAAGGAAAAATAGAAAATGTATAATTGGAGGAGAAAAGTAGCACCTGGGAATTTAATGAAGAGAAACCCTATGTTCAAGGGGACAAGCAGATGAAAGTAAAGCCTGATTCTGGATAGACTAAAGGAAGTGGTGACCTCAGGGCAAGACCCCACCCAGCTAAGCTTCCAACTTGTGAAAAAGAATTAAAGAAAAATTTAGGACTAGGTATGGCCATACATACATTTAACCCCAGCTCTCCAAAGGAAGAGGCAGTTGGATTTCAGAGTTCAATGCCAATAGAGCAAGTTCCAGTATAGGCAAGTATAGGCAGTGAAGGAAACCATCATAAACAGAAAGCCAATGAAAATGTGCTTGGATGAAGGGAGCATGCTCCAGCCTCAGCAGACAGCAGAACTTGGCACCTTCAGCCACATAGTTCTGGCTTGAGAGTCAAGGATAGAAGGAAATGTTATGGAATCTTCCTCTGTGGCTAAGGAAATCTACTGAGGCAGGCATGTGTCAGTGGTGTCCCTGAATGGAAGCCTAGAGATGGAGGCCACGAAACAGTGGAATTAAAATCTGGATTGCCTTGGTGACCCCAAGATGATGGAGATGCTAGAGTCCTTAGGAAAGATTCTAATAGGGAGTGGAATCGGCCTAAGAGAAAGAAGTGTGTTGCAGTCAACAAAGCTAAAAGGATATAGAGACCTGAAATCAAGCTGACATCAGATATTCAGATGCAGAGTTTGGCTTCACTCTTGTGTTGGTCCAGTATTTACTCATTACACTCCCTTTCTTCTCTATTGGTATATTTTCATAATACCTATGTAAGCAGCTCTGAAATATGTGTGCTTAACTCCCAGGCCCAGAAAACCCTTAGACCTGAGGATTTGGATGTCTTTTTCTTCCTGGGCATTTGAAATATTTTTTTATCCTCTGAGGGAAGAATCACCTCTATTTGATACACCTTTTGCCAATGTGGACACTGATTTGTCCTTTTGCTGGTTTATGCTGCAGCCAGAAACATAAGTGACTGTGAGCCCTAAGAGTTTTTCTGATTAAACAGTGATGTGTAGCTTGTCATGAACCTCCAAAAATAAATTCTGAGCTTCTGATGCTCGTAAAAGACTGGCTACACAAACCACCCCAAGAACAAAGACCCTGCCTCTGCAATGCCAGCCCCTACAGCCTCATCAAACCACATCACACTTGACAGAAGCACAGCTAGATCAGGTCATGTCACCCCTCCCTCCATGTCTTTCTTAAAGTCCAACACTTGCTCCAAGGGCTGGGATTATGTTTAAGAGATTTGCTTGTTGATTTGATTTCATTGTTGAAAATCAATTCACCATTATAGCCAGAACCTGGAAGCAACCTAGATGCCCCTCAATGTAAAATGGATAAATAAAATGTGATACATTTACATAATGGAGGATTACTCAGCTATAAAATAACAATACCATCATGAAATTTGCAGGTAAGTGGATGGAACTAGAAAAAAAATCATCCTGAGTAAGATAATCCCAACCTACGAAGACAAATATGGTATGTGCTCACTCATAAGTGGATATTAGATATAAAGCATGGATAGCAGACTACAATTCACAGTCCCAGGCAAGCTAGGTAACAAGGAGGACCTTAAAAAGGATGCATGGATAGTACCAGGAAGGGGAATTAAATGAGATCTCCTGGGTAAATTGGGAGTAGGGGAGTATAGGGGAGTGAATGAGGAATGAGAACCTGAGGGAATGGGGCAAACTGGGAGAGGGATTGAGATTGAGAGCAATGAAAGAGTTATCTTAGTATAGGGGAGCCATTATGGGGCTAAGGGAAAAGCTGGTGTTAAGGAATTTTCTAGGAGTCCATAAGGATAACCCTAGCTAAGACTCCTAGCAATAGTGGAGAGGTTGCCTGAACTTGCCTTCTCCTTTAATCAGATTGTTGACTACCCTAATTGTCATCATAGAACCTCCATTCAGTAACTGATAAAAGCAGATGCAGAGATCCACAGCCAAGCTTTGGGCTCAGCACAGGGAGTGCAAAGAGAGGGATGAGGGATTACACGAGCGGGGAGGAGGGTCAAGATTATGATGGGAAAACCTACAGAGACAGCTGACATGAACTCATGAGACCTTACAGACTCTGGACTGACACCTGGGGAGCCTGCATGGGATCAAAGTAGGCCTGCTCTGCATGTGGATGGCATTTGTGTGGTTGGATCTGCTCAGGGGCCCCTGACAATGGGACCAGGTTCTATCCCTGGTATATGATCTGACTTTTTGAAGCCCCTTCCCTAGAGTGAGATGTCTTGCTCAGCATTGATGCAGTGTGGAGGGGTTGGTCCTGCCTCAACTTGATGTACCAGTCTTTGTTAACTCCTCATGCAAGGTCTTATTCTTTCTGGGGAATAGATGGGAGATGGGGTGGGACCCATGGCTGTAGTGGAGTCAATGCTCCGTAAATACTAGCTCCCTGGATTCTTCAACCAACTGGGTAATTAGTAACTATGTGGATAATATTTATCATAAAGTGGATTGAGAAGGCTATTCAAGGAAGTCCATGCGGCACAAGACCCTGATTCCCCAAAAGAAAAAAGAAACAAATAAATAAATCTCCTGAACTATTTTTCCTTCTGTGTCTTACATTTAACAAAGGCATTTATTATTTGCATGTTTATTATTTTTGTTGTTGTTGATTTTACATCTTTATGAAAGTTAGAGTTATCTGATAATAAGTAACCACAGTTGAGAAAATGATTCCAGAAGATTGACCTACAGGCAGTCTAGTGAAGCATCTTCTTAGTGATTGGTGTTGGAAGTCCCAGTCCATTGTGAGTGGTGCCATCCTAAGGATGGTGGTCCTGTGTATGTAAGGAAGCAGGCATGGTAAGCAAGCAATGGGGAGCAAGCCAGTAAACAGCACTCCTCCAGGGCCTATTCGTTTGTTCTTGCCTGGAGCTCCTGTCTTGACTTCATTAAATGGTAAACTATGATGTGAACTGAAATCAACCCTCTTTCTCCAAACGCTCCAAGAAGAATCACTATCTACTATCTTTATTAGATGGTGTTTTACCCCTAACCTCTTATGAAGTGAGTTCTTCCTCTACATCCAGAAATATAGATGAGATACGGCCACATGTATTAAGGAAGAAAAGTTGGAAAGAAATATCAACAAAACAGAGCCAAGAGAAAATTAAAATAATCATTTGAATACATGATTTGCAAAGATAGAGAGCAGAGAGAAAGATGTCTACGAGAATTGCAGGTGAAGTCAAGGAATGCTGTTGTTCTTTAGTGTGGAAATTTCCCAGAACAATCCAAATAGGACTGAGTTTTCTTTGCTAATTAGAAAACTAAATGATATAAGGAGATAGTCTTCAAACATGTGAGGCTAGTACAGTTTTAAAAATGGTTGCCTTGGAAATGAGACAGTGAGGTGAGGAGAAGAAAATATTACAAGGAATATTTGAGTTGATGTGCATTCTGTAGTAAACAACGAGGTACTGTGCTTCCAGAGTAGATGTTTAAATAAATGAAACACTTGACATGTTATCGAAAGAGATGGATCATCTCTAATAATGATGATATTTAGACTATTATCCTATAAAATAGCTATTGATGTACAAGAAAATGCATCAAGTGAAAAGGAGTTGATGAGCTGACGCTCTCATTCATGTGGTTTTATTTTTTCCTCTTACTGAAAATTGATATTTTTCTCACATAAAATATCAGATTACAGTTCCCCTCTTTAATTCTTTCTACTTCTCCTCATTCCTCCCCACCTTTCTTCCCAACAAGATCTATCCCTTTCCATCTATCATTAGAAAAGAAAAAAATATTTCTAAAAGGCATTAATAAAAAACCAAAGCGAAACTAACATAATGGAATAAAACAAAACAAAGCAAAGCAAAACCAACCAAACAAACAAGCAAACAAGTAGAAAGAAAAGAGCCCAAGAGATGGAACAAAAACATGAAGACACTTGTTCACACACTAAAGAATCCCATAAAAACACTGAACTAGAAGCCATAATATATGCAAAACAGACCTATAGATTGCAAAGAAAAATACACATATATGTAATAAAAATAGAAAAAATAAAATACAATTAAAGAAGAGGGAGCCGTGACTTGACATTATGAGACAAGGTACCTCCAAAGATGCTGTTGAGTTTATTTTCTGTTGGACATCAACTACTGGGCATACAATCTGCCCTTAAAAATAACATGTTTCTTCAGTGAGACTCTCTTGGAGAAAATAAATTTTCTTTTGCAAATGGTTATTGTTGGAGATTTATTTTGGCTTAAGAATGGGGGCATGTGTCCAGTTCTCCTTTCATTTTGAGGGCTCCATTTGGTACAGCAACATGCATGCCCTATTTATGCTGCCTTAGTCTCTGTGAGTTCATAATTACATTGATCCTGGTGCTTTACAGGACATTGTATTCTTGCTGCCCTCCATGACCTCTGGCTCTTACACTCTCTCCATCTCCTCTTCTACAGTCTTCCCTGAGCTCTGAGGGGAGGATTTTGATGGAACCATCCTGTTAACACTAAGTATTCCAAGACTCCTAATTGTCTGCATAACGACTGGCTGTGGGTTTCTGTTTCTGCTCCCATCTGCTGCAGAAAAACGCCTTTCTGATGATGGTTGAGTAAGGCACTGATATATGAGAATAGTACAAAGTTACAAGGAGTCATTTTATTGCTGGGATACTTCTTTTAGAACAGTAGTATTTGTTTTTATTCTAGCGCCCCGGTTTATCTAGTTTCAAGTTTCTGGTCACCCAAGCAGCATCAGGTATGTGATTCTTCACACGGACAAAGCCTTAATTCAAACTAGATATTTGTCGGTTACTCCTACAAGATTAGTGTCACCATGGCACTAGCATCTGACACCATGATACAGGCAGGTCACCACTGTCATTCCAAGGATTTGCACCTAGGTTGGTATTCATGTTCTTTCTCTGGTAGTGTGCAGAATATCTTCATGTACTAAACATAAGAGCAGATAGGGCAAAAGCTCTAGATAGGTACCAGTTTATTTCTCCATCTTCAATGAGTTATATAGGTGTTGTCTGGAGCAATGAATACTTGTCATCAGTTTCTAGAGAGCAACCTATAGCCTTGGTAACAGACTGGGTTGTTTGAGGTTTCTCATGGGATGCCTTTGGTGAGCGACTCAGATATAATCTAATCCCAGCACTGGAAACTTCACTTAGAGATGAATGATGATCAGTTAGCACTTTGTCTCCCCATTATTTGTCTACCTCATTTAGGTCACTTGTATATATGTATTTAGGATGCTTCTATACTATTAATATATATTGCCCTTCAGATGGCCCTGAATTTTACATATCTCTATATTTTCTCATTTGTACCTCTCTTCCTTTCAGCTTTACCTTGATTCTCCCATTCTTGCCCCCCACCAGCCAAAATTATCTATTTTATTTTCATTTTATTTTATTTTTCTGAAATAGATCTATCTGCTCATCCCGCTTGTCACTAACTCTATATTTAACATCTATGGGACTCTGAATTGTACTCGGCTTATCAGTGACTTAACAGCTAATATCCATGTTTAAGAAATACATATGTTATTTGTTTTTCTGGGTCTGGGATACAACACTCACTATGGTATTTTTTTCTAGTTACATTCATTTACCTATGAATTTCAATTTTTTAATGGCTGAATAATGACAATTATGTAGATGTACCACATTTTAAAAATCCATTTTTCTGTAGAGAGCTATCTAGGTTCTTGCAACCTCTGGCTATTATGAAAATAGCAGTACTTAACATGGTTAATATTGTTCAAGAGTGGTTTAACTAGATCTTGAAGTAGACTGATTCCCATCTTCTTGCAAAACAACCACACTGGTTTCTATAAAAGCTCTATGCATTTCACCCACACTAGTAATGGGTAAGTATTCCTCTTATGTGGTGTTTGAAAGAAAATGGCCCCCAAAGGGAGTGACACTATTAGGAGGTGTGGCCTTGTTGGAGGAAGTGTCTTACAATAAGGGTGGGTTTTGAGGCCTGTTCTTTTCAAGTTTCCCTCAGTGTAACTGTCAATTGACTTCCTGTTTCTTGCAAGATGTAGGACTCTCAGCTATTCTTGAAGCACCAAATCTGCCTACTTGTTACCATGTTCCCCCCTCCCCCATGATGATAATGGTTTAAACTTCTGGATAAAAGCAAGACTCCTCAATTAAATGTTTTCCATACAAGAGTTGCAGTGGTCATGGTCTAACTTTACAGTAATAAGAAATCCTAAATTAGACACCTTACTCCATATTTTTATTAGCCTGAGTTATCATTTGTTTTATTGAATTTAGACACTCTGATGGGTGCAAGATCAAATTTCAAAGTAGTTTTATTTGGCTCCCCTTGATGACTACAGATGTTAAATATTTCTGTAAATGGTTTTAAGTAATTTGAGTTTCCTCTATTGAGAATTCTCTGTTTAGAAATAACCCTATTTTTTGATTGGGTTATTTGTTTTCTTGATTAGTAGTTTTTGTAATTCTTTACATATTGTGCATATTAACCTTCTGTCAGATGTGTGTTTAGTTTGTAAAAATCTTTTCCCATTCTATAGGCTCATGCTTTGTTTAAATGACAGGATTGTTTGCTATGCAGGTGGTTTTCAGCATCATGAGGTCAACAATTTATTAATTGATTCTTTTAATGCCTATGATAATGGTGTTACTTATAGTAAGTCTTTCCCTGTGCCAATATGTTTAAAGCTATTCTCTACTTTCTATTCTATCAGGTTCAGTTTATCTGGTTTATGTTGATGCCTTTGATCCATTTGGAGTTGTTACAGGTTGGTAAGTATGAATCTATTTGTCTTCTTCCACATGCAACTATCCAGTTTAACCAGCAGCATTTGTTGAAGATGCTTTTATTCCAGTGCGTATTGTGACTTCTTTATATAAAAAAAGTGTGTGGATTTATGTCCAAATCTTCAACTCATTTTCATTGATCAATATGTCTGTTTTTTGTACTAATACCATGTTGTTTTATTGATCCAACTCTAAGGAATAACTTAAAATCAGGAATGGCAATACCTTCAGTATTCTTTTCATTATTCAGGGTTGTTTTAACTGTCTTATATTTGTATTTCCTCATGAATCTGAAAATTGTTCTTTCAAAATCTATGAAGAGTTTCATTTATAACTGGATATTACCTAAATTTGATTTTATCATGGAATGCCTTTCTCCATCAATTGAGAGTAAAAGTTTTGCAGGGTATACTAGTCTGGTCTGGCATTTCTGATCTCTCAGAGTTTATAGAACATTTGTCTGTGCCCTTTTGACTTTTCATGTCTCCATTATTATTTTAATAAGTCTACCTTTGCACATTGTTTGGTCCTTTTTCCTTGCAACTTTCAATATTTTCTTTCTTCTGTACGGTTAGTATTTTGATTATTATATACTGAGGGGGCTTCTTTTTCTGGTTAAGCATATGTGATGTTGTATATGCTTCTTGAACTTGATTGGCACCTTCCTTTTCTAGTAAGGGAAAGCTTCATCTATAATTTTGCAAAATTTTATTTTTATTTTATTTTTTGCTTTTGAACTGTGTCTTCTCCTTCCTCTATTCCTATATTTCTTTGATTTAAAATTTTATAGTGTCCCAGATTCGCTAGATGTTTTGTGCCTGGATTTTTTTTAGATATAACAATTTTCATTGACTGTGGTACCCACATCTTCCATTTCTTGTGTCTCCAGTCCCTGAGATTCTTTCTCTCTTCAGTCTACTATATTCTGCTGGCACAGACTGCTTCGGACAATCCTGTTTGAGTTCCTAAAATTTCATTTTCAGATTTCTTTCAGGTTTTTATTTTTCTGATTTTATTTCCATCTTCAGGTCTTCAACTGTTTTATTCATTTCCTTCTACTGCTTGCTTGAGTTTTCATCAATCTCAAGGGATTAATTAATTTCTTTTTTAAGTGTCTCAATATACTCATAAAGGCTATTTTAAAGTATTTTTCTTGTGTATCATGTATGTTGTAATTCTCAGGACCAATGCTCACAGGGTTGCTGGGCTCTAGTGGAGATATATTGTCCTGGCTGTTATTGGTTGTAGTTTTACTCTAGCATCTAAAAATTTGATACTGTGAAGACTGGAATTTTAGATGCTTTCTGGTTCTTTAGGAAAGTGAGACTTCTGTGTGTTGCTTGGTAGGAAATTCTTTGTTGTCCTGATAATTGTGGCCACAGACGGTGCCAGGTCAAATGTGTACTAGGTATTGTCACCTCACACTTATCAATGGGTTGAGCTACAAGAAGACTCAGGAGGTTCACAGGAGTAGTAAACCTATATATTCCACCAGGATTGCTTAGTTGTCGGGGCAGAGTGTGAGGAGAGGCTACAAAATGTACTTTGCTTCTAATCTAGGGATGAGACTGTGAGATGGAACCAGCCAGGTAGAGTCCTTATCTGGAGCTTGCCTTCCTAATTTGCTGGCCTAATTGCTTCTCTGGCAGGATTTGTTGGAAGATTTCCAGAGAATGCCTGCTGGAATTGAGGACAGTTATAACAGGATGAGTTTGTCATTTCCTGGAGGTGGTGACAGGGAGGGAGTCAAGGCTGCAGTGGGTGTTCTGTTAGAGAGTAGGGGACGAAACTGGAGCATTGGCTTTGTAGAAGAGAAGGGAGAGGCAAAGATGTGCAGTTAGCCTACGCTTCCATGACAGGAGGGGCTGAGGGCTCCTAGGGAATATCTGCTGGAGCTGATGTGGATAAAGCGATACGCGGGTGTAGGAACTCGGGAGAAGAAAGTCTGTATGACCCATGTGAGATGGAGCAGACATGATGGAGTGTTTTCAGAAGGCTGGTATTGTAGTGAGCTGAGGATAAGACTAGGTGACTGGACTGGAGGAGAGGAGGGAGACATGAAGGAAAGTCTACCTTTTTCGCTGGCAGAAGTCCAGTTTTATTTGATGGATTATTCACAGTGACTTAATATTTAACCAGTGGCACTACCATCGCAGCACATCCAACCATGTGTGTCACCTGACTAACAAAGAGCCTCAGAAATAGTTGAAAATTCTATTTCTGAGATTTACTCATGCAGTCCTATCCTAAATTAGAGAGATAATTATAATCACTATTATCCCTGCACTACTTAAGAGAAAATACAAGTGAGCAATACACAAATATTTCAAGGAGATTCCCCAATGAGACTGAGAGTAAGTAATGCCTAACCCAGGAGGACTCTGAAGTTGATAGTCTGTGTTTGAATAAGAATGGTCCCTTTGGGCTCATAAGTTTGAATGCTCAGTTACCCAGGAGTAAGACTGATTAGGTGTGACCTTGTTCGAGTAGGTGTGGACCTATTAGTGGAAGTGTGTCACTGGGAATATATCCTGAGTTTTCTGAAGTCCAACCAAAGCCAGGTCTCTCTGCCTATGAATCAAGATGTAGCCCTCAGCTACTGCACCAGTGCCTGCCTGTTTTCTGTCATTGTCCCTGCCATGATGATAATGAACTTACCCTCTGAGACTGTAACCAACCCCCTGATTAAATGTTTTGTCTTACAAAAATCGTTTTGGTGATAGAGTCTTTTGACAGCAATAGAATAGCAACTAAGATATGGGGTCTTTCTTAGACTGTTTTCAAGCAAGTTTCCTTGTAGTGAAGATACTCACACAGTGATGAAAGCATGTAGAACTTCCATGCAATGAACTGAGCTTCATTTCCCAAGCCATTATTGATATTTCTTCACAGGAGCAATCCAATAAGAATGGGTTCTCTATCCCCAACTGGACTTCAGCTGACTACAGTCCTAGCCAATATTTTGATGGAAACCAAGCCAAAGAACGTAAGCCACTACCACCCAACTAAGTTAATCAACAAACCTCTTAGAGATCTTGTCATGTAAAACATGTTCATTACTATTTTAGTTCAATGAGCTTCTAGGAAATTTGTTATGTAATATTGGAAATGATTAGGTAAGTGAATCAAGGAGATATAAAATTCCACAAGTAAATGTTCCTTTTTAGATTCTATAATAAACTTGTACATAATGCCTAGATAACAAAAATTCTCCCATAAGGTAAAAAAAAGAGGTTTATGATTTTATAAAACTGATACAATGACAAAGGAATATAGTTTGTAACAATTGTTTGAATTGTTGTAACAATACGTCAAAATGGTTATGTATCATGAAATCCAAAACAAAATTAGGCACTGGTGGTCACTTTCTATTAGAGTTATCCTATTTATTTCTTGATTGAAATGTTTTGTTTATTGAATGAGGTGTATTTGGGTGACTTTTATCACACAGGGAAGATATTTTCATTCTTACAATTTGTATGTTCACACACACACCTATTAATTGTACAAAATAAAGCAGTTAACTGTGATATTTTCATGCATGTCTACAGTCTATTTTGTCTATAGTCACCCTATTAATTTTATTTGCTTATGACTTCTTTTAATCTCCTTCCTTTTTATGGAGAGTAAGTAGTGGAATAATTTTTACTGAAGAGTCTTTGTGAAACAATTAAGTTTTTAAAAACAATGTTATTATAAATACACACTGTGATTCTTAAATACTAAATAATATTTGTACCCAACAAACAGCAAGAAATTAATAGTAGAATCCAAGCTGTTTAATAAGTTAAAAACTTCTACCTACCAATTATTTAGTTTTTTAAACAAGGTTATATACAAGAAAAGCTATTAATGAATGCTTTTCTGAGACTCCTTTAGATTTACATTTCTTTGCTTGTTTAAAAAAATTTAATAAATATTCCATACCCTTACATTGGTTGACCAAATGACTTTCAAAAATGCATGGGATGTCTTAATAATTCCATTACATTTATCTGACCCATGCTGGAACAGATTTCAAAAGAGGTCCCTGACAATCTAAACACTATACTATAACTAAAGGAGCATTTATGACAAGGAAAGCTCTAAATCATTTGAAGAACTAAGTTATTAAAAATGTGTTGCTCAGACAATATCTATTCAACTACTGATACAAACTATTTACATATTACTATCAATCTATATCAAGAGTCAATGTTAGATAACATTTTATAAGCATTGTTAATATGTGAACCTTTATAGAATCATGAAATTTGTGATAGTTAATATAGAATCATATCATGTAGTATCAAAATTCCCCCAGAGACTGTCTTAGGGTTTCTGTTGCTGTGAAGAGACACTATGACCACTGGAACTCTTTTGTGTGTGTGTGTGTGTGTGTGTATGTGTGTGTGTGTGTGGTTACAACATATTTTTCATATGAAAACCCCATTTTTTTAAATTTTACGTTCCAATTCCAGTTCCCTTTACTCCCCCGTTCCTGTTTCTTCCACCTCCCCATCCCACGTCCCACCCACTCCTCAGAGAGGGGAAGGCACACTGCTTTGAGGAAGGACCAAGGCCCTTCCTACCATATCTAGGCTGAGCAAGGTATCCCTCCAAAGATAATGGGTTCCCCAAAAACACTAGAAGCAGTATGGAAAACTCTTGGTCCTACTGCCAGTGACTCCACAGTCTGTCCCATCCATAAAACTGTCACCCACATTCGAATATCAAGTCTTCAACTCAATCAAAGACTTGAAAAGTCATTCTGCAGGGGCTTCTCTTCCTGGCTACTACCTCTCTCTTCCTAACCCATCTCAGCTTGCACCCAGGCTCGCCTTCCCTTCTTAGGGGCCATAAGATCCCCCAGCTCAGCTGGTTTGGGGGCTGGGGCAGGGTGGTGAGTGCAACCAGCTGGAGTTCCTTTGTTTCACTAAGCCTGCAGGCAGCAAGCTAGTCCTTTTCTCTACAAGGTCCCTGGCCATCAAGGTGCCCTGATCCTGTACCAGAAGATCCATTGGAGAACATTTGAAGGAAGAAATGGGCAGGTGCCAATGCAAGAAATCCTCCAACAATCTGAAAAACAACATGATAACACCAGAACCCAGCAAACATACAACAGGAAGACTTGAAAACCCTAATCCAGAAGAAGTAGAAA
>LOEQ01012469.1:0-25676 GCA_001685075.1 Bramus lutescens
TCTCTCTCTCTCTCTCTCTCACACACACACACACACACACACACACACGCACACTCAATTTCTCTCAGTTATGGGTAGATATGATGTGAATCTGTGAAGAAATGGATTTCACACAGACATGTTAAGAGTCCACACTCAGTCTGACTTCTTCTCATGTTTGTTGACTTCTTTTCTACAACAAGGACGCTTACAATCAATGGTTTTACCTTCTCAGAATGAACATGTTGCAGTTCTGGCTCTGACGTTGCTAGCATTATGTGGTTTACCATTTGGGAGGGTATTAGTGCCTCAAAGTGGGGAAAACAGTGAGATGAAACTTGCTTCTTGTTTTGTGGAAATAGCCCACAGGGTGTCACCTGGAAGAGGCCACAAGGAAGCCAAATGCTACTGACTCTCTAATCTCGGAAAACCGGCTACTAGAACTGTGAGAAAATAGTTACTATTGTATATAGGCTACTCACTTTAAAGTATTTTGTTCTAGCAAACTAAAGCAGGCTCATCCATCAGTTGCATCAGACTTTCTCTCAGCTGATGTTTTCTTCTTGGTAGTGTCCTCATTACCAGCAGAATGGCCAGACATTCTGATTTGCCCCGGGTGGAGATGAGCATGACATTTGGCTGTCTTATATTCTAGGAAACCTTGTAGGAGCCAGGCATCACTGAGATGTTTGATCATCACACTTGAAGGCAACCCTGCCTGAATTAGTAATGACATCATAAGGAAGTGGTTCCCTACCTTCCTAATGCTACAACCCTTTAATACAGTTCCTCATGTTATGGTGACTCCCAACAATAAAATTATGTGATTGCTTCTTCTTAACTGTAACTTTGCTGCTATTTTGAGTCATAACGTAAATATCTAATATGTAGTTTTTCTGATATGTGACCCTGTGAAATGATATTTCAACCCCCCAAAGGGGTCATTGTAGCACAAATTGTAAAAAACCAGAGAAACAGATATTGGGGTTCAACCTGAAAACCAGAAAAGCAAGACAGCTAAACCATTAGAGAAGTCTTACCTCTACCAAGGCTGGGTGACCACAGACTAAAGCACACAGCCTCTCTGTCCTCTCATTTTATATTCCCTCTAGTGCTGGGATTAAGGGCATATGGCTACCAAATATGGAATTAATGTAAGCCACCACCACCTGGATTTATTTCTGCATTGGTCTTGTGTAGCCCCTGGTGGCCTTGAATTCACAAAGATCTATCTGACTCTGTCTTCTAAATTCTGTGATTAAAGGTGTGTGCCACCACTGCCTGACCTCTAGTGGCTTTTGTTGTATCTCTGGTCTTCAGCCAGATTTATTTATCAAAATACAAATAATATATACTCCTACAGGTCATGACCCACAGTTTGAGAACCCAGCAAGGTTTAAGCTATCTGGAGCTGGTGAGTGATGAGTGTCAGGAATTTGATTGATGCATACAAAGGATAGGGAGTATGGAACTTTAATTGTAATTGTGATTAATTGTAATCAACTGATTAATTGTGATTAATTAAGGGAAGCATGTGGGATAGGTACTGAAGAGTAGGGAAAGGTTTTATGGCTGAGAGGGGCTTGCCTGACTTTCTGTAGCTTGTATGTTTTTGGCCTCGTGGATCCTAACAATCATCGCTCCAGGTGCTTTACCTCTGCTGATAGAAATGAATCAGGTTGGCATTTTGATGCCCTGTTACAAAAGGCAGCTTTATCTGTACCGCTAATGAAAATGTCCTGAATGCTGCAAAGTCTGTGTTTCTGTGATCCAGGTTGAGGTTTATGTTTTCTCTGTTTCAGTAGTGAAATGCAGAATAATTCCTTTGCTCTGAGATATTAAAATAAAGTGGCTTTGACTTTAGTATTCTGTGGAAGCGTAGGTTCAGGGATGCAGTCATTGAGTCGTAGTCTAATATCAGATTGTATCATTTCAAGGCAATAAGGTTCTTCACAGCGTTTTAAACACTTACCATGCTGATTGGCAACACAGAATACATCAATGTTATCTCTGTGGAGGTTAAGATTGCCCAAGCACTAGAATTCACAAGGGGCATATATTTTCCGTGCAATAAAGACCATGGTCCTGATTTAATCTTATTTTGAAAGCATTAACAGTCAATAAACTAGTTACCACTAAAAGGTAACAGTCAGCTTAGTCTGGGTAAGAAACAAAACAAAACACAGCTCTTGTGTACCCTCAGGAACAGTGTAAAGCCCATGAATGCAATGCCCCCCTTGCGGTTTGACATTCTCATAGTGTTTTTTGATTACAAGAAAAGAAAAAGTGGCAAACAAAAGCAGTCTTTGATCAGTCAGAACGCTTTATGCAGTTATCTTGCCATGCACCATTCACTCTGGTTCCAGGAACCTCTCAAGTGCTCTTTAAATCCTGAGTACACACTTCGCTGGGGAGAGAAAGACAGTAGGAAGATAAATGGAGACGCAATCCCAGGCAATATCTTTACAAAGGTTGCAATGTAACAAGTTAATGAAAAGTGGTGAGTTTTGTTGTTCTGTGGGTTTTTTTTTTTAATTTTGAGTCCAATTAGTAAAGCACGATAGACTCTAAAATCTCCATCTGAAAGTAACTTAACTGGCATTGACTTTGACTGGGGAATGTCATGTTTATCCTAACTCTTCTAACTTAAGAGAGTGCACTCTTCCTTTGCCATGCCTACCACTGTGTAGCAGGAAAGTTGCGCTTGAGGAGAGAAGGAGGGCCGGCTGTTATTTTCTATCACACTGTCCAGCTTCTACCCAAAGCATCCATTGTGATTAGTGGTAGACATGAATCCTACCAATGGTGACATGGGCATTTGCTGCATGGGGGAAGGGGGGTTCTTCTTCCTTCCCTCTTCTTTCCTTTGCCTTTGTTTTTCTTCCTTATTGTACCCAAACACATTTAAATACCCTCTCAGCTGTCCATATATAGACAGAGTATATAGACTACTGTTTCAGTCATCTCTGGAAAAGATTCTGGGTCCTTTTTCTCAGCTTCATTAATGTCCTTTCAACTGAAGCAGGACTCGTGGTATGTGGCATTGAGTTAGACTCTGAATTCCATGCGTATGTCCTCTTCCTACTGGAACTCAGTAATACCAGTGTCAAAGAAGAGATGATGTGAACAAACTTTCTGTGACTAATCATAGCAGATCCACCTCATTTCATTGTCCAGTGCTATAACCATGGCCGCACACACATACACACACACACACACACACACACACACACACACACACACACTTGCTTTCTGTACAGCTGTTTGTCCACACAGCCCCTGTAGTTTCCAAGGTACACAGATGGAACCCAAGAGACACATCTCGTTATCTTTTACATTCTTGGATATGGAGTGGGGCAGACTCTAATCAACTAAAGTGAACAGTAATCAGAGATTCATGATATAGCTTTGTGTCTAGGTAGGTTTCAATTTGTTAACTTTTGAGCATTTATATCTTAATACTAAAACCATTGGCTTTGTTTTGTAGAGCTCCCCTAGACAGCACATCTATATGCACTGCCTTATTGCTTAAGAAATATGGATGCTAAAGTTGACAACCAAAGCAGAGTATAAGATGGTATATGATTTTCTATGAACAGAGACGGAAACAAACATTCTCTAATGCAGGACACAAACAGTCTCTTATCACTTATGTTCTCTGCATAGCTAAAGTCAAAGGCTCTGGATAACCTTCCATTTACTCATCAAACAAGCACCCCATGTTTCAAAACACAAACATGAAAAATAATAATAACAATAATTGATTTTAGTTGGAAATCATTGATCAGTTTCTTCAAGTCATCAATTATATGGAAGAAAACCATGATTTCTTCGGATAATTTTGTTATCAAAGGTGTCTACTCAATACAGTCATATTACAAATTGAAAATAGAGAACCTGGCATTTGTTAAATAAGCATATGTGTCTTCTAGGAACACACTTTATTTTTAAGTGATTTTTGTGTTTCAAGCCAAGATTGCTATTATTTTTGTTCTTCGTTTTTTAGATCAAGGAAATAAAAGAGCAACTAAATTGCATTTACTTCAGTCCTGTCATTCAGGGAGTTATTTTCTTTTTCTTCCCTATTATAATAGATATTTCAAGACACAAACTGCTCCATTTTACTTTTAAATAACCAAGGCATTATAATTAAAATTTCCTTGTTTTTTTTTTAAATAATTAGTTACTTGTGGAGTTGTTTCCACGAGTCCCCTTCCAGTATGCCTCCCATTTAAATGAGTTATGAAATAATTAGGGTACACATATTATGGCAAGAGAAGCGAGAAAGAGCCTTTTGTGAAATGATAACCTGACCTTTCCATTCTTGCTCCAAAGGAAACAGGAGAAAGCTTGTCTGAAGGGAAGGAGAATAAAATACACTGCCTCGGGTCACTCAAATGTTATAGAAATAAAACAGCGAGAAAAATGCTCATATTCCTCTTCTCTACAGGAGCAAATATAAGAATCTTGCTTAGAAGGTCAAGTTCATTCAGTGAAGCAGTTTGGAAAATGTATCCCAGGGCCCTGGACTCTCTGAAATGTCTATTTTAGGAAGGTTCAGTTACAGAGGGAAGCTTTCCGTCTCACATGCACAGCAATGCTGTTTACTGTCAATTGATGTGCAGGGAAATAAATTTGTTTGACTCTGTAATTCGTAATGGCCTTAATTATAGCCAATTTAGCTAAATACTCTTGCTATTTTCTGGTTAAAACATAAAAGAGAAAGAACGTGGATGAAATGGTTGTGTGTGTACTGGTCTACAGCTTTTATTGCCAAATAAACCTTGTATAATCATTGATATTGCCCTCAACTTAAATAATTGAACTCTAAAGAATAGGGTTTTTATGTCTCTCAATTAACTTTGTAATAAGTTAGAATCAAAATATATTCCTGACAGGCTACAGTCGGAAATGGCAGCGGGGAACTTGACTGAAGAAAAATGAACAAAATATATTTTAAAAATTCTTCAGTCTTTCACTTTCTTTGCCTTGATATAGATTATGCTTCACGTGGCAATGCTAACTGTTAATTATGCATCCAAGCTTAATCTGCACCAGAAGAACGCGATTCCTTTTCTCTTTTCTTGTGCTGTCCACAGCGTGGTTTTGCTGGCATTGTAATGAAGAAGGTGTAATAGCTAAAGTGACTCAGCTGATAGTAATCAGAAGTTATTCTTCTTTTCACATCTGCAAGACTCCGATGGAATATAATAATTTCACATTAGAGATAACAATTGAGCCTGCCAATGTTTTAAGTCACAAGAAAACGTGACACCATTTAACTCTTCCGTCACAAGGTTCGTGACTGAGGAAATACTGATATGAGAAAAGTGTCAACGTTTGTCCAAGTCTTGGCACGTGAGCTATACGAGATGAAGAGTCGAAGATCTATGGAAGGGTGTGGCCATGATTTCTGCTACATTTATGAAAGAAATGAATAAGGGCAGAGAAACAGGATCTGAGAGATGGATCATATGTGACAATATAAACCAGAAAGCACTCAGGATAGCCTGCCCCTTCCGTCTCCCTGCGCCCCTTACATTTCACCTCCCACAGCAGGAGTAGGTGCACCCTTTCCGTGGAGCACATGCAATATGTGTTAGTAGATTTCGAGCAGACAATTTCACAGGGAAAGAGTAAGCATGTCTTATTTTGCAATGGTGTTTCTCATGAAGCACTCCTAGTTAGTCTACATAGCATACCTAGAGATCTCTAGATTTCTAAGGAAATTTAAGCTGGTAGTAAAGAAAGGACATTTTTACCTTTATAAATCAGTATCTGGCACTGATGATTTTGTCACTATTTTTCTTATAATAAGGCTTAGCATTTAAACAATATCACATAGAGATCTTTGAAACAGACTATTTATTTATATTATATTTTTTCCACATACTAACAAGACATCACACCTAAAGAATGCTCTACAAATTAAATGGAAAACTAAAAGAAACTGGGAAATATTATTGTGCAGAGTACCTAAGTTACCTTATTCTTTTTCTGTCATGATCAACAGCAAAAGGATTGAAGATAAACCATAAGCATAGTCACACACTTTTTCTGTCAGGGTCAATAATGTATATATTTGAAAATGCTGAATAAAAGAAACGAACACATCTCTCCTAAAATTATTATTTTAATAGTCTACATATTAACTTATATCTACATCTATGTAACTATAGTAATGAAATTAATTGGTCACTTGTCTCATAATTATTAAATATGTCTTCTATTAGAGGTGTGAGAATAATTGAAAGTGACTCATTGAGGGCCTTGAAGTGGCCGCATAATTATTCTCAATACAGCAAGAGACTTGATTTGGATCTGGAGTCATAAGGTTAGCACGAAACAGAAACAAATGACACGTTTTTAAAAGCAATAAAGTAAGCATAGTAGGTTATAAATTATTTTCCTTTCTTTGTGATCTACCAAGATTGAGTACACACACACACACACACACACACACACACGGTTTTGATTTTCACAGATTTCAAGGTTTCAGAAACCTTTGTGCCAGTGGTCACAGCAGTTTTCCCATAGAGGGCTTGCCTTGCAAACCTTCCACCCAGAGGAGAACCATCCCTGACACACAGATTTTTATCCCAGTTCCTTAATGGAGAATTTTCTTTACAAAAACTTCTTAGATGAAGGAAACTTTCCTAAGTGGACCACAGGGTTTGCTAATGGAAAGTAACTAAATACTGAGGTTTGTTTCATAGCGTGCCATGACTTCTCCAAAATCAGAGTAAATGCAATGACTGCTTGGTAGACATCAGCATGCTGTGAGTGTATGTGAGTGTTTGAGGTGTGGTGTATCTTTGACCTTCATATTTCTCATCGTGCTCACTAAATGATTTGGTTGGCACAGTGTGTTTCCCAACCTAGCTCAACTAAAGACAAGCAGCCATCAACACAGAACACAGCCAACCCCCTTACTACCTTTCCATCTAGATGTCTTGCCTTATCTGAGCCTCATAGCTTAACTCTAGTGATGAACACCACAATCACAAACTTCACCATTTGATTTATATCCTCTGGACTGTTACACACACACACACACACACACACACACACACATTGCTTTTTACAAAAAAAGAAAATAGATTTGTTGTAACCCTGAGGCTTTACCACCCTTACAAAAGGCCACTCATGAGGTTTATTTGCAGTGTTTCTACCTAGAATACTTCATTATCAAGAAACCCATTTATGAAACCACGTTAGAAACTAAAGCCACGTATACAAATTCAACATTAAGTCTCAACCATGGTTGACTTTATTGCATTGCGTTTTTTGAGGGCTCTCCTGAAAGGAACTTCAAGTCAAATGACTACAATATGCTAGGAGAAATAAGTAGTATTTCTTTGATCCAGACACTAGCTCCAACACTGTCCATTAGGTCTCATGGTGTATTGGATACATTGTAACTGAACATTTTAATTGTTTCTCTGAGATGATTTCCATTTCATGTGACTTATTCTTCATGTAGTCCTTCCTTGTCCATTTGAGCCCTGCGCAGAGAAGTGAGATTATGTATGTTCTTTACCAGCTCTTAGTGCCAGGATTGTGCAGCATCAGCACCTCGACCTGAATTATCAAGCTGAGTAACATAATGCTCCGTCAGAAAATATGTGTCTAGTACTCAGAATTTTATTTCTTTTTATTATTTTGAAGCACACTACTTCCTTCTTAGTCTGTGATACAGAGAGGTAGAGTTTCTCAAGGCATTGGAGAGTCCCTTCTCCTTCCAGAAAGGCATAAGAACTGCCAGTTGGCCAGCTCTCCTCATGAATGTAAATTGTCATTAAAGACATAAGATGTTCCTGGGGTTCAGAGGTTCAGTCTAATTTAAGAGCTATATGTTCATATAAATCTTAATTAGTTACAACTGTGATATAGGAATTGTCCCCCCACTTTATGCTTGTGTTAAAACACGCAGGCTGTAGCCCTAGTTTGTCAGAAGGTCTAAATGCATTTCTTCCAACAAAGCTATCTTTTCTAAGATTACCCCCTGCCAAATTTGTACAAATATCTGTAATGGAAATGTTTCTCTTTAAAAAGGCCCCCCTTTTTTTTGAAAAGCTTTTCCTAGAAAGCACTTTAATGATCAGCATTATTTATGTGGACCATGTAATTATGCAAACAACTTGAGCCTTTCCCTACCAGAACTCTTATAACTTCACATGCCTTCAGAAAATGTGAATAAGATTGCAAAATAATGCCCCAATAACCACTTCCACGCTTTGGAAAGCAAATGTGAGTGCTGGGCTGAGAATGTGTGGTTCGCACAGTGACAATAACAAGGAAGTTTATGGAGGAAACAGCAGGACAAATGGCACCGCCGTTGGAGGGAAACAATTTGGAGAAGTGAAAGATGTTAAATGTTTTAATTTTCTTCCTTGCCAGTAAAATCTTGTAAAACAAGGTGACATATTAAATTTTGTATACAGCAGTGGCTCCAAGAGCCTGTCAACATTTTCATTATGAACTCTATTTTCAGAACTTTACAGCTCAGTTTTAGGAATTCACTCTGCCCTGACATTTGGAGTGCAAGGTCTTACCTGGGGAACATGTGTTTTATGTGTTTTAAAATTATGAGTTGAGCCATTTCTCATTTATACAGAGTAACCTTTTAATACATTGCTTGGCTAGTCTGCCTCAACAATTGCTTGCAGGCAGAGGGCTTATGAGAGACAGGTGACCAAGAGGAAAATTCTACAGATCTGGTCAGTACAGGTCTGCCCTGTGGCCTTTCCTTACTGAGTCTCAAGGTCATAATTACCACTCAGGCAGTCATAGCAAATACTGTTTCCTTTACATCACCCTCGTCCTTCTGGACTCAACTGTGTCACCCGAGAAATGTACTGGGCCAAATATCTGCTTACATGACCCTGATTGACTAGAGAATTCTTAGTCTCCAGTCTGTTTATTTTAGCATTTGTATTATTTTGTAAAGGCCAGAAGACATTTTTCATTAATTTCACAGTGTGTGTTCTAATCTTACTGTTTTGGTGTCTATGTGTCAAAATACAAGTGTGCAAATATGGGTATTTCATCCATATCTATCATATTTAATATAGAGTTGGTTTTAAAACCAATTTTAATAATTTAGCTACTCTCCTACTGCATTATATTTTGAGCTATCTGCAGTTATGTATAAAAAAGTACTTTTCAGAAAGTAACTAGACAAGAGGGAAGAGAATAAACAGACAATGGAACAGAAACACACAAATGTCAGGCTTTGGAATGTCTTAATGACTGACTACCTAGAATGTGTTCCCAAAAGAACTGAGCTCAGGCAGTTTGCAACCACAAGGCGTTCCCTTATTGAAGAGGAGGACTAGAATCATTAGCTCTTGGTGGTTTCAAGAGATTTCTACAAAACCACTATTTTTAATGTGTATTTAGTGTTATGGCACACCCACAACTTTACATTACTTTTAAATATGGCTGTCAAATCCATTTTGAAGTGTGAGAAAACTCAGAATATAATCCTAATACTTCTTGGAAGCACTGCATCATATACTGAAAAGATAATATTTTTCACTACCAATAGTAACCAAAGTTATTGAATAATTTGTTCTTACCCAGTGAACACAACATGGTAGATTTCAGTATACATTTCCGTTTATTCTGATATATTATGCTTTTATTTTATACATGGAAAAAAGACATTTGCTTCTCTTTATATTTTTCTTTCAGGAAACATGTAATACCTGCCCTTGTGAGTGGCTTATTTTTTAGTAGATCTGTTAGAATAAGAAAACCCTTAAAACAAAGCAAAACAACAAAAACCCATGAACATACACAAAGGTTTGAATTCTGAATAGTCTCTAAATTCAGTGTTAGAAAATTAGAAGGGAAGGCAATTGATTTCTTTTGGAGCTTCTCTTTTGCCTTGATACCATCTTTCTCCATCTTCTTGTTGGTTCCAGAACAGAGATAACCTCCAACCTATCCACCTGCCCAACTGAAACCCTAGGAGATGAAAACTCTCACTATTAACTACCATATCATAATTGTGTAGAAAGTTGGCTCTGGTTTCTACAGAACTCTTTCATCCTCTATTTCTAAAGATTTTAAAACATGTTACTATACACAAAATGTGTATACCTATTAATAGGTATATCTATAATGTATGCACAGAATGTATAATTATATTTAGTCTTCTCAAACATAGTTACTTTGCATGACTTTTCTCACTAATTTGAAAGGTATCATAAATGGTTGCAAACTGTAAGGACCTAAATGTGTTTTGGTGTTAGTGACCTGACCTCCCTCCTTCTTCAAAACTCCCTTGGTAATCTCTAGTGATCACAATTTTCAGAATATCTTCTTACATGAGTACAAGTATTTTAGCTTTTGTAAATGAGAGAGAAGTAGTGTTTGCTTTTCTGTATCTTCCTTACTTTATTTATTGTGATGTCCTCCATTGACATTCAATACATATATTGACTGCATAATTCATGCGTGCGTGCGTGCACACAGGCACACAACACATTTCTTAGATGTCCATCCAATGATGGACTTAATTTTTTTCATATTTTGGCTCCTATGAACATTGCTACAATAAATACATGAATGTGGGTATTTATTTTTGAAATGATTTCAAAAATAGTGTGTAGTAGAATGGATAGATCACATGGTAGTTGTATTTTAGTTTCTTGAGGAATCTGCATAATAATTTCTTGGTAGTAACAATTAATCTCCCTGACAGCTTATGCATAGAGCCTTCCTATGAATCTTCATGAGCCACTTTCACTTTCTGTGTTTCTATTAATAATAATTTTAGCGATAGTAAGGTGATATTTCTGAATTGCAACTCCTTATTAATTAGTGATGGTGAATATTTTTGATTTTAAGTATTGGACATTATGTGTCACCATTTGAAAAACAACTATTTAGAGTTCTTAGCCTACTTACAATCATATTCTTGTTCCATTATCTTCTTTTATCATTTTTCCTATTGAGTTACTTAAACTTGTGTATATGAACTCTTGGCCAATAGTTAGTATTGCAAATATCTTGCTGGATAGAGTCACTTCTTCATGCTAAGAGTAGTTTTCTTGATGCCTGGAATCGTTGTGCTAAGATTACCTCTGGCTACTGTCTACTTTTGTTGCCCATTCTTTTAAAGTCTTGTCCAAAATGTGTCTGCCCACACCAATCTTGAGGTTTCCAGATAACCTTGTTGGGGCTAGCTCAACTTGGGAAATATCCAGGCCAGCTTAAAGATAAACAATTATATTTTCAATTATTATAAGGGGAAACCCACACCACAAGAATGGGAAGTCCGAGTTCTTCTGTGTCCTGCAGGAATCACCCAGAGAGAGAGAGAGTGTACCTGGTCCTTCCCAGTATTTCTTCCTGGGCTCCAGGTAGCCACGCCATAACTAGGTGTAATTGGTTAGCAGAGCTTCCCCATCATAATCTCTCATTTTATTAACTTTATAGCTTTCAGTGTTTTATTTAGGTTTTAAACTCAATCGTATTTATTTATTCAACTTATTTTCATTTTGAAATTATAATATAATTACAGCATTTCTACCTTCTCTTTCCTCTCTTCAAACCCTCCCATATAATGCTCCCCACTCTCCTTCAATTCATGGCCTCCTCTATCACTAGCTATTATTGCATGCACATATGTATATGCATATATATTCCTAAATGCAACCTGTTTCAATCATATAATGCTACACTTGTATATATGTTTTTAAAGTAAGAGGTGCAGACCAAGATTTGCTCCTTTCTGTATGTGTATTTAGTTTTCCAAAAACATTTATTTAAAAAACCATCTATCTTTTCTGCAATACATGTTTTTGGTACATTGCCAAATCACCAACTGATGAACACAGGCACATTTCTGAACTCTCCCTTTTGTTTGGCTGGCCTAGGTGCTGGTTTTTAGCTAGACTTGGTTACTTTTTTCAAGTTTGAGATGTTTTGTTTTCTCAATTCAGGTGTTGGGATGTTTTCAACTTGGTCTTTTGTGGATACGTGTGACCTTTATATTTTTAAAATATTTTCTGTGAAAACTGTTATTGTTGTTTTCTTAGTGGCTGTAATGAATCTGCAGGTAGCTTTGTTTGTTGTTTTTGTTTGTTTGCTTGCATGATTGCTTCTTTTTTTTTATTTTTTGAGACAGGGCTTCTCCATGGCTTTGGAGCCTGTCCTGGAACTAGCTCTTGTAGACCAGGCTGGCCTTGAACTCACAAAGATCCACCTGCCTCTGCCATCCCAAGTGCTGGGATTAAAGGTGTGTGGTACCATTGCCCTGCTTGGTTTGCTTCTTAAGTCACTTATTTTAATGAAAATTAATGTTCAGAGTAAGATTGAGCATAGAGAACATGGTATTTCCATATAGCTCCTCCTCCCATATGCCCAACTCCCCCACTATTAGTGTCCATCGGCAGAGACTGCATTTGTTATAGCACCGTTCAGACTATAGCTCACCACAGGGTTAGCTCAGTGTTGCCCATTCTGCATGTTTGGCAAATTAGCAAGGAAATGCACAGACCCTGGTGTCCAATGATTTCTTAGATGCCCCATAGCATTGCCTTTCATGAGATTCACCAACCTAGAATGATATAAGAATGCAGCCTTTCCATGTTGACTTGTCCCACTTCACAATAGTATCAGGGGAGGCTTCTTCATTGGCTTTGCCTGGCTCAATAATTAATTTCCTCTTAGTGTAAAACATCATACACCACATTTCATGGTTATTATGTCTTCCTTCCTCTTCAGTTTTATCAAATACAAACAAAGCTCTCATCAGCATCAGGTGTAAAGTTTTGGGTATACATAAGTTTGGTGGTTGCTTTTTTATTGGATTTTTACTTTCTTTCATTAGTTTGCTTGTTTGCACTAAGGGTCATGTTTATCTTCTGGCTGCCCTCTCACTCTGTAACCAACCATGACCTTGATCTTCTTGTCATTTGCCTCTGCTTCTCAAATCTGGGATCACTGTAATTGCACCAGCTCACCTAGGGTGTTAGCTACTGCCAGGGTATCATGTGTGTTAATGGGGCACTCTGATCTACATCTAAAACTGATCTACAAGCCTATCCCTGAATGAATACTTCACTTTAACTTTAGTAAGTACCCCTGGTGTACAGTAGGAGTTTATTTAATTTTATAAGAATAAGAGGCATGCAGTGTTGTTTCCTTATTATTGTAATTTGCAATCCATATGACAAATGAACCATCGTTTCATGGACTTGTCACTAGTTTAAAGTCTCATTCACAGAGAAAAATGGAGGTTTCCTTTCCCACATCTCCTCTAGCCTTGTTGTCCGCTGTTTGCTGACTTTTGCTGTTCTGACTAGGGTTAGGTGAACAGTCACAGCTATTTTGATTTGAAATCACTGATTGCTAAAACTGATGAGCATTATTTTTGAGATTTTTAACCACTTGACATTTTTTCTTCTTTTGAAGATTATCTGTTCTGATCCCAGGCCTAATTTTTGAATGGGTCATTTTTTTTTTTTTAGTTTTTGCTTGTTTTCAACTCTTTATTTTTTTTTGTAGTTCTTTATATATTCTAGGTATTAATTCTCTGTCAGAGGTATTGCTGGCAAAGATTTTATTCTATTCCTGGGGTTTTCCCTTCACCCATCTGATTATTTATTAAGTTGTGAAGAAAGAAGTCTTTTTGTTTTATGAAATCCCACCCTATGCCTTGAGCTTTTATGTCTCAGTGCTAACCATTCTCAGACACAATATTTTCAGTGTCCTTTTCAACAGTTACCAAAGACAAAGATGTTCTTAGTTTATTATTATCCGCTTCTATCCCATGTGCACTGAGGACAGAAAAACAGCATGGTTTTGTATTCACAGGAACAGACAGTGACCACACCCTAAGTGTTCTGCTTGGGTTGTAGACAATGAGTAACTGAAGTCACTATTTTAGGTGGAAAGAGAGCTATAGAATCAAAAGGCTGAGGAGTCATTCCATGATTACTGGGCTAACTAGCTGGTCTGTTACCTTGGACTCAAGTCATCAAATCACCAGCCAAAAGATTTACAACAGTATTTAGGTCCAATCCAGAGGGCAGCGACTGAGAAAGTCATAGAATCTTGTGTTTGGAGAAAAGACAAATGCCAGCAGTTATATAATCATATTAATTATATGGACATTATGAAAAGACTCACCGTTTAATACCCTTTTCCATGATTCAAGCACCATAGTACAGAAACTATTTGTATCCCAGGGACTGACTTACTCAGGAAGGTAAGACAGCCTCTGTGCATGGCCTTTCCTTCCCACCAGGTCTCTACAGAGAAAACTGGTTTCTTTCATCTTTTGTGTTTAAGGGATATTCTGCTTTAACTTTCTGAAAGCAGGTTTCAAATGTCCTGAAATTTGCTTTCCAGACTCAAAGGGACCATTGTAATCAGTGTCCTCTAGGAGTGGTCCTGGGGGTGGCCTAGCACCTCCCAGGAGCTGAACATAGACCACATGCACAGAAACGGCCTCACATGAGCAGGACAGGAGACTGTATATCACTTGGATATGTACAGTAAAGGGGAGTTTTTATTCAGATAAAGGAACATTTCCAAATGGGAATAAGTGTATAATGTCATTATTGTTCAGCTCTACTCAGTTGAAGGAACTACATATCAAAATTAAAAGCAACATACCTGACGAGACCTATTGTTAACTGTCATTGGCAATTCCTCTAGTATGCTTTCCTTAAGATAATTCATTAATAATAATATTTATAGGAATAATAATGATTCCAGTCTTTGAAGATAGTCATATTTTTTCCTATTGTTTGAATGTGGTCATAGAAGCTGGAAAATTCCATTGCATAGAAACACGAGTGAAAAAATGCCCAAAACCCAAAGAAGCTCTGGGTCATTACTCTCTTGTCTGAAAGAGATGCAAACACTGTATATAGAATGTTCTCTAACTTTGTTTCTATATGTTATTTTTCTTAATTAGGGAAGATAGAAATGTTTTCAGTATCAAATGCCTCTTGTAATATTGAGCAGGGTTTTTTCCCCTAATCTTTGTTTCTCTAGTCACTTTCTAGATATTTCAATTAAATCCTTTGTTTGGCATGTCTTAAGTTTGACATGCATTACAATGATCTGTGTGAGATTGTCCTGTCTCGATGATGTGTTTCTCTAATAGCTTCACAGATAGCCATGACATTTACCAAAGCTTAGTGTTTGCATTGTCTGAAATTTACAAAAAGTAAGAAGAAACTTTGTTTCTGTTGTATAATATATAGTGTGGTTATTATGTATTGGTATTTACTTTTATTTATTACAGTGTAATCTTACTTGTTGTTAGAAGCTATTGATCATCACCTCCTCTTTATTAGATGGTATAGAGGTAGCAAACTGACAGTATCTTTGTCAATTCATGGTGAACATGTATTGGTTTGGAAACTTTGTTTCACCAATTAGTCTTTCAGCAGTGTTCCACTGGAGTATGATTATCAACAGTCAGAAAGCCACAACTATCCAGAAGATAAAAGCTATAGGTTTATGAGAAGTTTAGTTTTTAAAAAGCTCGACTAAGCACATGTCCATGGATCTCTCTGCGTGGTAGTAGAAGGGTTCTGTTAGACTTTAAACACATGTAGAGTTGGAGTTTTATTCTGCCTTCCGTTTGCCCACTTTGACTCATAGCTATGCCCAGTGTACTCAGAAAAGCTCCCTGAGAGATTCTGACAAAACTATTCAAAGCAAAGTGTGAAAGCACATGTCTAGGCTCAGTGTCAGTCCTGGCTGTGTTCTCCTGGAAGATCACTAGCTCAGATGAGACTTGTCGGTAAGGTATCAGTCCAGAACAGCTCGTGATCCAGCTGTACTTTAACCTTTGTGACACTGTCTTCAAAAATAACGTTGTGGGTTTTCTCTTACCTTTAACTTCATGCTGATGCAGTAGGAAACAAATTCATGCTTTCTTCCCTCTTCCCTTCTTCCTTCCTTTGTTCCTTCATTCTTTCATTCTTCTCTTCCTTCCTTCCTCACTTCTCCCCTCCCTCTTTCTTTCTCCTATACTCTTCCTCTTTCTCCTTTTTCTCCCTCTCTTTCTTTTTGATAGTTTCATAATGTATGGCAGGCTGGTTCCAATCTCTCTGTGAAACAAAAGGTACTTTTGACCTTCTAATCTTCCTATTTTGCTTCCTGAGTATGGGATTACATGTTTGTGACACTATGCTTATGTACTGCTTGGATTTGAAAAGAGAGTTTCTTGCATGATAAGCAGGAACTCTACTCACTTCACTCCATCCCTACCCCTGGAAGTTGAGATTTTATCAAATGATATTATTTTGACGCCTTATCTTTGCTTTCTTGCCTCTAAAGTGGAAGTCATTATTTTAGCACTCTGTGTATCTTTTCTCTTGATAATTCTTCTATTCTTTTTCTTCCTCCTCCTCCTCCTCTTCTCTTCTACCTCATCAGGGCCCTCCTCCTCCACCTAAGGATCTAAGTCACAGCTGAAGCTTGTGCTCAGTGGTAGAGCATACACCTAGCTTTGGGCAAACTACTGAAATCTACTCCAGTGCTATTTTTTTTAAAAAGTATTCTTACCTAGTTTTATTTAACTATTTTTATTCCTCAAGAAAATCAATTTTTCAAACTGACCAGTTCAGAGTGTGGCTGGCATGTGTCCCCTAAGTCAAGGTAGAATAGCTGTGTTGTAATAGACTTGCACTTGAAACCTCATTTGAAGGACTAGAGCCCTACATCATCTGTGGGTTGCTGGTATTAATACTGCTAACTGGAAATGACTTTGAGTGGAAGAATGTGGATTTGAAGTATTTAGTTACCATAAAACTCAAGAATTATGCTTCTAATTAGGCACCTGAAACTAGGAAGGACTCTGGTTTTTACCTTCTAATATCGAAGAACTTTCTGCTTACTTGATGATCATACTTTTCAGCTTTGTGATCTAAATAACAATTAAGCTGACAGGCAAAGAAGGTTTTGTTTTTGATTATCGTATTCATATATTTAACTGTGAGTTCTATATCAAGATGATTTATTTACCAACTATGTTAATCTTGCTCTCATCACTTGAATGTCTAAAAAGCTCAAACCCAAAAAACTAATAAAATAGGCAAGAACATAATGCTTGTAACAAATGCTTATAACAATTTGAGAAAAGCATGAATAATAAAAAAGGAAAAAAGAAAAAATACACAGGTGTCTCTTGCAAAGGAAATGGATGATTCAACTATACTTACAGTATCAGGCATGAATCCCCCCTCATTGAGGTTGCCTTACTTCCATTTAGAGAGCTATTAGTTACTTCTAAGGCATCTATTAGGGCTATCAGGTCTATCATTGTGATCCATTGGCTTTACCCTTGAGTCGGATTACTGAATGAATAATCCTCTCCTTTGAGAGCTTCTATAGCACCTTCTATACTTTTAGAGATAGATTCTTCCGAGTCCTGGGTTTAAAGTTTGTATTGTATGTGATATCTTCAGTCATATACTCTTAACTTCAAAGTCTGGGAGTAGAAAGGGCAATGGCAATGACATATATTGTTGGAAGACCCTATTGGATCCTCTCCCAAACAACAATTTGAAAGATTTCTTATTCCAGGCACTGGGATTTTGTTAGTCTATGATTCATGAGGGGAACATTACTATTCTGCATATTGTTGCTCATTAACATGTATGTATAATGTACTTATGTGTATTCACACACATATGTATTATAGATAATTATAGAAGGTTAGCTTATAAAATAATATATATATCTATAAATGTTTCAAATATCCTCAGTAACATTTATCTTTCTTTCCTTCCTCTCCCTCTTTGCTACCTTCCATCCCCAGTTAAGACTCCGTATTTTCTCCCTTCATTGCATCTGTGTTCTACTATCCCTCTGTCCATCTGTCTAGATTCCCATGGTCCCATTCTCCATGGTCCCTTTTTCTATATAAAACAAAAGAGGTCATGAATTGAGTAGTTCCTGGTAAGTGTAGGGAAGGGAAGAAGACAGAAGGACAGAGTGAAGTTTAAAGTCTAAATGTGTAAACATTGTTCGGTATCTAAATGAAATCACATTTTTTATTACTAATCGAATAAGCCAGGGCCATTCTAAATAATAAGTAACAGTATGGAATTTTACTTTCAAAGAAAATAGTATTTTAAAGAAATTGATCAAATGATCACTTTCACGTGAAGACAGTTGGATAAAAGTAGAAAGCGCTCTCTTCAGCTAATGCGTTCTCAGAGCTGAGCACAAAGGTTCTTCATGAAGAAAGCTGCTCTCACAAAGGAAGACACACTTCAGAAGAAAAGCTTCTCAAAGGGCCTTGTTTAGTTCAACAGACTCGAGACACAATGTACTGTAAGAATCTAGAGAGGAATGATCCACTCTTGCCACTCCAGGGAAGACAATGTTAGTTTTACTGTCAGGGCTTCAGCAACACGGATTGATTTGCTGCCTCTTCTTTGAAATTTTACCCTTTCGGGATGGCGTGGAATTTGCGGTGTTTAGAAGTCAGGAGAAAGGATTTAGTTTCTACTTTTGGTTTTCCCCTTTCTATCATGTCTCATAATTTTTATGTCAGTCAAACTCTAAGATTGCTTGTGAGCCTGGGTTCTCAGGCATTTCCTGTCACTGAGTCTCAGCTTCTCTCCTGGCTTCTTAATGTTTTTATGGTCACACACATCTTCAATCCCAGGTACACTTGTCCTCCTTACCTGCAATTTCCCTCCTTAAGATTTCAGTCATTGGTAATCAATCTATAGCTGAGCAGACATCACAACACAATAAGATATGTTTGTTCTTGTATGTATAGACAAGTGTAGTCCTCACCCTTCAACAGACAGGAGCTGCTACAGAAAACAACAACCAATCAAAATGCAGTTATGGAGGAGCTCAATCCCAATGGATACGTCTACAAAACACTCTAGTACCTGAGTCACAGGGAATATTGCAGAAAAGTGGGCAGAAAGATGGCAAAAGTCAGAGGATCAGGATATTTGCCGTGAGATTGTGTCTCCTAGAATTTCAAAAGCTATGTTCATAACGTCACACCAACATGACTGCCTAAAAAGTAGCTGAACAAGGACAACCCCAATAAAAAAATAAATAAATAAATAGCCAAAATTGACAGGGAAAAGCCTGGGAGACCTCAACTTTATACAGAGAGAACTACAGGCAGCTAAGGAATTCTGAGAATGGTAGAAACAGTCTTGCCCAGAGAAGAGCAAACCAACTGGTCATCTTTTACCAAATTGTCAACCCTGAAAACATATATATGAATAATGTTATATAGACTGATCAGGTTATTTTCAGAAATTACACACACACACACACACACACACACACACACGTGCATGCACACATCTGCAATTAAGGAAAAAATAGGCCATAGGTTTTAAAGATAGCACAAAGAATTATATGAAAGATTTCGAAGCAAGGAAAGGGAAAGGGAAAATGATGTAATTACAATCTCAAAAATTAAATAAGCCATTTTTAAAGATACACTGAGAGAAAAACTTCAGTCATATAACATCACAGTATGTTTGTTGAATTGCTCTGTTATTATAAACCTTGAGTGATTTATATTAAATCTCATCATAGGTATGTATGCAAAGGCAAAATGAATATATGTGGTTTGTTACTATTGAATATTTCATTCATTTGTTAATATTTGGAAGGCTGTCCTTTTGATAGCCAGAACAATCCTAGGTAGTCTCCTGGATTCCTGCTTTCCTTACTGCTCATCCATCCTTCATGCAAATTCCCTTCTTCAGTTTCTGCAAGCTGACCTCCTGTGATTGGGACTTACTGGACCTAATCCTTTCTTCTCTTGTGCTCAGCTATTTGAGATTCTTTTGTTCCCCTTTAAGTTGTCATGGGAGAAAAATGATCATGTATAAAGTTTTGATTTTATCTCATGCTCTGTTAAAAATAATACACAAATGTAAAAGAAGTTTAAGGGGATTTAGTTGCTAGTATGCTCTTCCCATAAACATTTTGGTTTTAGTACTTGACACTCCACCTAGAAGAAGCAGCTGACAAATTTGTTAGAGAATGTAAATCTCTACTGTTTCATTAGATCACATAACCTGTTGAAGGGCCTACATATCTCTGGACAGATGGTGCCCTGTTAGATTCAAGGAAGCTATAAGCAAAAGGAATGCTGATTTCCTGTGTGTCAGATGTTTCTAACAATATGTTGCTTGTCATAATAAAGCACAGACCCACACCGCCAGCAATTTTAGACAGCAGAACCTGAGATGCCAACATTTAACTGAAGAATAATTATGCAAGAAACTCAATTTATAGAAGTTGTCAATCTGACTGAGTTGGCTATTTCTTCCTGATGCCGTCAACACAACTGGCAGATATAGTGGTTTTGCATCTCCTTATATTTTTATAGTAAGATCAACATGTTTATGCAATACCAAAAATAATTTATTTTCCTCCACTTTTACTTTTACAACAAAAAAGTATACCAAAATACACAAAATTTCTATTACATCCCCCAGGGAAGCATAGTTTTAGTCTCAATGTCCACAAGGTACATGCAATGAAGACTAGTGAAAATATGTTGTCTTAGGGCTTGACAAGATCTTTCTGTCAAGATTTTTTTGACTCTTTATACAAACAAGGTTGTATATACCCTGGCATTGACTGTATTTCATTATACTTGGTATAGAGACACTGTAGTTGCTAACACAGTCCAGGCAGTGACTTGTCAATAACTCAGGAATAGCTTGCATGGGTCTGATCTCTACTTGGTGAAGGTTTTCTCTTATAGATATTGACTATTCTGTCCACAATCTTGGACCAGATGCTAATATCTACCAGGTGCATCTTCATCATCTCCAGCTCATTCATATGTGGCAGTTCCTCCATTGCCTGTTCAGGCACATTGGTAGTGAATGATACTTTCCACACAAGCCATGATGCAGCTGTATCTACTACCATAGTTGCATCAACTATTTTTGGAACTTGTCTGGCAGGTAGCTGAGGGCAAAGAGCAACAGATAAATTTTTGAGTCAAGCAAGGGGCTACTTCTCATCTTCTAGCTCTTTATTGGCTCATTTAGAAGACTAGGCCATGAAGTTTATGCAATGAATTGACTATTAGATTATAGAAAGAAAAGATTTATTTAATATTCTGGCCATGCTGGAGAGGTATTGCCTGATTTGATCCTCAAAGACTGAAAAGTAATTATTAAAGTCAGTGGTTGTATTCTTTGTGGAGGTCCTAATGCCTTCTGAGTTGAGGTGGGGAGATGTAAATAATCAGTGACTTCTTGTGAGCATTCCTGTGGCTTTTAGAGTTGGGAAAACATGAAGAAAATAAACAGGTTTAGGAAGAGATACGAAAAGGAAAAGGCATTGTTGAAAAATTGTATTTAGAGTCAATGACTGACACTACAAGATTATTATGATGATTAAATATTTGAAATGGAACAATAATTGATCTTATATACATTCTTAAAGTACCCTGTGCTTCAAACTCTAATAAATATAAACATATTTCTTGAAACATGAAATCAGAAGCTCCTTCTAGGTGGTTTTGAACTCTCATAAAGTAGTCACTTATGATTTGAGGACAGGTCGCTTTTACAGTGATTTATGTAGCCTTTCAGCCTGCTATGTGTTATGTTTCTGTGAGATCTTGAAAGCTTTGGAAACTAAAACCTCTATTTTTTGTTTAGAAAAAAAACCTTAAAACATGATTATTATGAATATTATTTTTATTTAGTGGCATGCTATGATTTTGTCCTTGAGTATACATGTAACAAAGAGGCACACAGACAAAAGTTAGCAAAAAGTAAGATTTATGAGTGACTGAATTTAACACCAGTGCTAATTGAGCAAGCATAGAATTTTAGCCCAGACCAGTGACATACTGAGGTACTTAGTGAAAATTATCAAAGGCAATGGCCAATGATTTCAGCAATTTAACTAATTACCTGAACTTAACTTACTTTCCAAATATGTATATAGACCCCAGTTGTTGCCTAAAGATCAGTACTGAGAGAGTATTTCAAATGCTGTATTGCCACAGGCTAAGGTGATCATGGCCAGGTGTGTAGCATAATATTCATTTCCTAAGAAGTGACTTGGTATTGTTTGGTTCTTGCTATCCCATTAAAATCACTATCACAGATAATACCTATGAGTAAAACAATGATAGAATCAGTGACTAGTTTTTATTAAGACAAGGTTGGAACTCATTCTGAATTCTCCTATCCTAATGAGGCATACATTGACTTACCTGCTCAGATTAGGTGAAATTTAGAACATTCTAATCAGCAGGACCTGTGGATAGTGGATGAAGCTCTAAGTGAATGTGTATTATTGATATGAGTGCAGTCATGTCAAGAACCCTTATACCTCAGACCCAGGGGAATATCAGTTCCTTTCCAGGCTGGCCTCAGAGGAATGGCAAAGCCTTCCTTTGCTCCAAGTGTGGATATTAAGAATGACTGACCTTTCACTTAAACCAGTGTTTGCAGAAACTGTCAACCACAACTCTCTCCTCTCAGATGACTGATGACTGCAACCTGAAACTACTCCCATAAAGAGATCCCCTACCCAGGCTAATAAATCCTCCTTCACATTCAACTACACACACACACACACACACACACACACACACACACAAACACACGCTAATCCTGCCTTTTCGTTCAGCAGAATATTGTAAATGCTCGGAGTTTCCTGGCTGCTTGTGTGTCTCCATCAGAGCACACGATTTACCCCATACTGCTTTCCTGTGTGAGCGACTGTCTTTCTTCATTCTGTCTTCTCAGTCAGGTCAAGCCCAAAATCTTATATGCCTCAGCAATACCAAAGAGAAATAATTTGAATTATTCCTCCAGTTGTTTTCTTGTTTCACTTACTTGAAAGATCCTTGCCGGTACACTCTTTACCTAGAATCATTTGAAGGCTATCAAAGTTTTAAGACAGATCAAGTGTCACCAAATGTCTAGCGAGTTGGATTAAGTTTTCTGGATTATCTTTTGTGGTGAATGGTAATCACTTTTGTGGTTTTCAGTAAATTAATCAAATTTGTTGTTGTAGAGTTATCAGTCAGAAAGGATATTTCTAGGATCTTCCTAATTAAACCCGAACTAAAATTTGTTCTAAAGCCTGAGATCCTCAGTTAGTACTGCCATCTAGTTGCTTGAACAATCAAAAGTAACCAGGGCATCAATGTTTCAAGTAAAAGCCTTTAAACAAGATTCATTGTAGTATTTTTAAACTTTGTTAGGTATTTTAGGATAATGGTGTTCTAATATTTTCATGAGAAATGTTAGATGTTCTATAATATGGCATTCCCATTAAGGTTTGGACAACATTTGGTCTTTGCAATGTGTGTTTTGTCCATTGATTCAAGACACTGTTTCTAGGATTTGTAGGCAAATAGGAGGATAAAAGACTGCTTAACAATGCATAGACAGCTGTCCTTCATGCTTGAAAATGATGCCAATGGGGATATTAGATGCAGATATAAACATGTTTTAAAAAATCTTTATGACTACATTCTCAACTTTAAACAGATGCTGCATACTTTTATATGGATCAATGACTGTTTGTAAATAGAAAAACATACACTATGTTAGCAGATCACATTGTATTGAGAAGCACATTTTGCTCCTGAGTGATTGCCAGCAGAGTAGATTAGAATTAAAGCACCAGGTTTTTTGACTGAAACATGCAGAACCTCTCAGATGTGTGTGGCTTAAAACAATTATACCATTCACGATTTCAGCAGTCAGATGGCCAGTTCTGATGTCTAGGAGCCAGACTCACTCTCCTTATGTTTCTATGATCAACTGGTTTACTGGCAGGAGTGGTTTGCTTATGACAGCCTGGGATGGACAGATGGGGCTTTCCTCCAGGCAGTGTGCCCCAGCAGGCTAGTGTGTCTCCATTGAGAGCTCAGGGTTCCAACAAAGAAAGCCCTAGGAAAGTTGGTCTGTCTTTTGAGCCCTAGGCTGGAGCATTGTATCTACCATAACTATCTAGGCAAAGATGCCAAGAATAGAGAAATGTACTTTTCCCTTTGTGAGAGAAGTGTGTACACCAATTTTTTTTATTACAGTTAATGTTATAAACATCCAGTCAGTTTATCAAGAAGTTATATTGTTTAACGAATAACCAGAGCCACAGCAATAGCTCTGAGAAGTGACATGTTTGGAAAGCTATGTGCCTAGAGTTGCTAATGCTACATGTGGTTTCTTGCAGTTTTCACAGTAGGTCTGTGAGATGGGTATCAGTTTCCCTCACTTTATAGATAAGACTTCAGAGAGGTCTGTTCCACAGGACCAGATAATAAAATCTCTAAAAAGATCCCCTGGTCAAATGTAGAAAATTCAGAGTAAACAGTCGTTAAGAATCCTTGAACCCATCCGCTCTGTGGAGTGTTCAGAGTTCTGAATTAATGTAATTTTGAATCTTACTGATGGCCAAGTTTACTGTCATGGTTTCCAAATCTATAATTGGGAAACATGTCTTTGTGTGCCATGTCTACTAGTATTGAACATGTCAGTAGTTAAAACCCATGAAACCTAGCATGGAAAATAACATAATATTTAAGTGAGTGTTTATATTGGAAGCCAAATCACTTTCATCTCATTTTTATCCCTAATATACGTGTCTATGAGAATAAACAGATGCACACAAAATACCTTTCCTGTATCTCTATTTGCTTTGGAATATCTAAAACAAAACAAAACTAACTTTATAGATATATAAAAGTTTAGCTAATAAGATCTACAAATCATCCCCCAAATTCTTAGCTTATGTGTATGTCAGTATTCAAGCCTTTCCTGTAGTACCTCCATCCTCCTCCTCTTCCTCCCTTCTTCTTTTCCTTCTCCTACTCCTGCTCCTCTTCCTCATCATCCTTCCAATTCTTCTTTTTTTCTTCTTCTACTTCTTTTCCTTCTGTTTCGCATCAATGCCTCTCTGAGAAATAACAGCATTAACCGTGCTAGCAGTCGGGAAACAGTAATAGAGCAAAGAAGTAAGATACTGAGGAAGCTTAAATTGCATCTAATTGCTTCCAAATCACTCATCTTAAGACAGATTACCAGGATTGCCCTAAGGCATACAAATAAGGTAGCATCCTGAGGAAAATAACTATTTTTTTCTGGGGAGTGACAGTCTACAATCAAAATTTGGCTATGTCAGATAATTCAAATATGCAGGAAGATTAAATAAGATCTTTATATGCCAAGTTCTGTATAAAATAGTGTTACGTGTGTGTATTTTTCTATATTCATTTGTGTTTGTGTGAGCATACATACACACACATTCACATATGTGTATTCATGTATAGTTTTTCAGTTTGCTTCAGAAAGACATCACATTGCTTCTTCCTGTGCATGTGTTGATTTCTTTTAGAGTTTGTAAAAAGAATAGTAATGGTCTAATAGTAGCTAGGGCAATATCAAGTTATATTTAATCCTTTAAACAATATAATGCAACCAATATACTTATTCTTATTTTGTAACTGGATACTGGGGCATTAAAAGAGGTAAATTAATCTTATCGACTTATGGAATAGAGCAAAGAGTAGGATTTGAACCTGGATATTGACTTAGAAGATGGGAAGTTCAAGTACAGAGAAAGAGCATGAGACCTGAAGTCTGTTCATAATGCACTGAGCCCAGTCGAAGGGTATGCCTTCTGTGACACAGTGGGCAGGGCCTCTGATTGCTGGGTACTGAACCGTTTACTTAGTTGTCCCT
>LOEQ01012471.1:4937-25674 GCA_001685075.1 Bramus lutescens
TCTCACACCTAGGAAGGCAGAACATCTCTACAACACACTGATAATATAGATTTTACCCTATTCCACTTGAGTGCCCCACAGAACCCTACACCAGGTCTTCCTTGTTGAGTCCTACACAGAATCAGGTTTGGGCTGCTGCAGATTTTTACAGTATTTATTGAGAATATGATGCCCCAGACCTAGTGGGAAGACTGTATATCAAACAGGCAAGATCCATGCCCTGTGGGGACATGAAGCCCTTCAACCAGCATGCCACAATTCCATTTTTACTCACTGACACCCCACACCTCACACCTCTGCTCTGCAGAGCTCAGTGCTCCAGCTACCTGAGTGATGACAGAATAAAAACAGCCACAGCTTGATAGCATCTCAGGTCAGAGAGAAGGCAAGAGCATCACAAAGCTGATTTAAAATGGAAAAATTAAATGCCGCCACTAATGATACAGTTGAGGCGTCTGTGTTTTACAATTTCTTCTGTTACTTGAAGAAGGGCAAATGCCATGGTGGAGATTTCTTACCGGGAGCAGCAATTGTGCCAGCCAAGTTTTAATCAACTTGCCTGGCTGTGAGACTCAGCTGGCACCCACTGTCTTGGGGAAGTTAAGTGCCTGAGCTATTGAGCTTATGGTTAGCGAGAGTGAGTCTCCAAGGGGACAGTACTCAGCGTCTTTTATCTACCATTAGGTCCAGGGTGGGCTGCTCTCACCCTTGTGCTGGCTGGTACCCTACAAGCACAACGCACCTATTCCTGCCCTCCTCACCCCTCTTCCTCTGAGGCCATCAAAGTGTACAAAGTGTGCATAGTCACAGGCTAAGAGGGCATAGGACTAGGGGTGCAGATCAGTGAGTAGGGTTTCTTGCCTATCATGTATGAAGCCCTAGAGGTTCAATCCCCACTCTCACATGGACCAGGAATGTTGCTGTATGCCCATAATCCCAGCACTCAGGTGGTGGAGGCAGGAGGATGAGGAGTTCAAGGTCATCCTCAGCTAATTAGAGAGTTTGAGGCTAGTGAGGGCTACATGGGATCCTGTCTCTACAAAACAAGAACAAAAACAACAAAAAATAAAAATAAAAAACAGCAAAAAAGCACTAGTGCCTTTATTCAGCAGTATTTTGTTTGTATTTGAGAGATTTCTATCTCAGACACTAGGGTCCAAAGCTTCTTTCTCGGTCATCTAGCATCCTTCTCCAGCTCAAGATACCAGCTCTATTATGAAACGCCACACTGATTAAACATACTTTCTTTCTTTCCTTAAATACATCATTTTGAAAGGAAGTTTTACTGCCCGGCAGTTGAGCGCAAACTGGTACCACTTGCTATCAACAGAAGGCAGCTGTAAACATGCAGGAGGAGAAGGAAGCCACGCTGCTGATTTCCGTCCACACCCCGCTGCCTGCCAAAGGTTCTGTGTCTCGGGTTGTGCTCTGATGTGCAGAACTGGGATGAGCAAACTATGCTGTTTAAAGACAACCTGGCATGAGTGGCCTTTCTCCTTGAGCTAAGACTGCAATAGAAGAGCAAAACAAAACTTCCTTTGTAGAGGCTTGCCATTGCAGGCTGGGGAGATCAGTTCAGTGGTTAAAGAACTTGCCATGTGAACCTAAGGACTGGAGTTCAAATTCTCAGAATTCACATTAGTAACAAGGGAGTGTGACACCTGACCCCTGTAATTCCAGCCTTAGAAGATGGAGATAGGGGATCCCTAGAGCAAGCGGGCTAGCAAGACTAGCCATATGGGTGAGCTCTGGGTTTGACTGAGAGACCCTGACTCAAAGAATGAGGTGGGAGAACAATGGAGGAAGATCTCTGACATCAATCTTGGGTCTCCTCATGAACGTGCATAAATGTGTAAAAATATGCATACACTCACACATGTATACTGCATGAATGCACACGTCCACATGTACATTTTTACAAAATGTAAAAAGAAAAATAGAGAGAGATGGAATTGTATGATTGTGTATTTGCACATGCTGGCTTGCTACCTTTTGGGCCACTGGGCTAAACAGATTTTCCTGGATACAATACATAATACAATAAATGCATGGGCAGTCCCCAACTGAAGCACTCCTATTTGTGTTTGTGTGTGTGTGTGTGTGTGTGTGTTTCTATGCACAGGTGTATGGGTGCCAGGGCCTATGTGTTGGGGTCAGAAGACAACCAGGGTACTGGTCCTCACCTTCCACTGTATTTGAGACAGGATATCTGCTTTGCTATGGATCACTGTTTCTAGCAGGCTAGCCGGTCCCTGAGCTTCCAGAGAACTTCTGTCCTGTCTCTGTTTCCCATCCTGCCATTAGAGTTCTGCATTCTATTGCTCCCAGCTTTTTATGGACTCTGGAGATTCAACCTAGGATCCTCACACTTGTATAACAAGTGCCTTGCTCACTGGGCCATCTCTCTACTCCCTCCTTTTTTTTGTAAAAAAGTAAACAGTGCTAATTGAGGAAAGCCTGATACTCAGCACACTGACAGTAGCAGTGGCCACATAACTGGGACATATGGGTTGGTCTGAGCCAACAGAACTCATCAGAGCACTGGCATTGCCTCCAGATGTGAAATGCAGCAATTAGAAGTTACCAGAATTCTTTCTAGGTTCCTTCTGAGTGCTGGAAAAACTTGTGCTCATTTGCTTCTGATGCCCTGAACCTCACAAGGAGCTTTATGCATCGGTACCTTTTAAAGGGTTCCCTTCAAAGGCCTCCCACAGCAAAGCTGAAGTATTCCCCAGGCAGGCTTTGGTACTCTGATGCTAGGGAGAAGGTTTCCACACACACCCACCAGAAAAGAACACGGACAACCATGAACCACCACCCTGGTAAGCAGTGGTCATCACTGTAGAAGCACTGCTAAAACTCAGACCCACTAAGGTCAGATCCACTTGGCAGATCTGAACCCACGTAAGCACCTCATGTGAACTTTTGGTTGCCAATCTGGTGTGGACTGAGGGACAGTGACAGATGTTGTGTGTTTGGGGGACATCAGTATCAGGTTTCAAGCTTGCTGAAACAAATCATGTCAATGATTGACATGTCATGAAGCAGGCTGACCAGTGGCGGGAGAGTGAGCAAGACTGTCAATGACTGACATGTCATGGAGCAGGCTGACCAGTGGAGGGAGAGTGATCAAGACTCCTATACTTGACTACATTAAGTGCGATTGATTAAAGTGTCACATTCAGAAGCCTGTTGGCAGAGTAATGCACAGAGAGGGGCATGCTATGTGGAAGGACGGATCCAGAGAAAGCTCCTACAGGCCAAGTGTAGTGACTTCCTTCCTTCCGGGAAGGAAGAGGAAAAGCATGAAAAATGGATACTGGTAAGAATCTCTTAGAATGGCCATCTAGAAAGTCCCACCTGCACCATAAGACCCGGTCATGCTGTTACTGCACCACAAAGATGACTGACTCAAACTGCTAGAATGGTCAGGAGGAACAATGGCGATTAGAGAGGTACACAGCCTCCTGTCACAGGATGTGGGCATGCAGGGGATGATATGTCTTGTGTCTGGCCTCCAAGGTCAGGCTAGAGAAGTAGAGTCAGTCTCTGAGATGCCACACATTTGTACTGGTCCCCCCTTTCCTTCCGGGCTCCATTGGAGAAGCATGATGGATGATCCTTAGTTCTCATCCCACTTGGTCCACTTTCCAGATCTGTGCAGATAATTATTAGATTCTTCCTGAGACATGGACACTGTGTCTAATGGTGCTTGCCTTGGGAGAAACTATAAATAAATACCATGCCAAATGTCAGGATAAAGGTGTGCCCCTGTTGATGGTGACATGAGCAGTAACGAAACCTGGCTTCAGTAGATTAAGAGCCAGACCATCAAACTTGCTATGGAATGGGTCAGTTACACTCTGAGGCCATTTCTGAGGAGGCAGGAGCGGCAATCCTTTGCAGTGTTGATGAAGTGATGCTGCTTGCGCCCACTGCTCTTGCTTTTAGCAAATGCTGCCTTGAGTTTTCTGCACATCTTAGCCTCATCCAACTCCAGCATATATGGCTGTTGGCTGCAGGGTGTATTCCTCGGAGACTTCATGACTTCATGTTCTTCCTCCAGTGAAGAACAATTAAATGTGAGGGCAAGAAACTGAGGATTGTTCAGTCAGCCAAGGGTTTGCCATACAATCATGAGAATCCGAGTTTGATCCCCAACACACACACACAAAAGCCAGGCATGGTGGTGCGAACTTATAATTCCATCACTGGGGAGGCAGAGATAGGCAGATATCCTGAAGCTCACTAGCCAGCCAATCTCTCCTACTTGGAATGTCTAGACCAGTGACAGAACCTGACTTTTAAAAAGGTAAACAGTCCATGAGTAATGACACCCAAGGTGGTCTACTCTTAACTAATGACACCCCTCCAGTTCCCATTACAAAGAATTTGATGACAACATATAAAAAGTTGAAAGAACATGAAAAGAGAAAATGAATAGTTTTGTATGGGTGGAGGACCTATGAGAGCACCATGTCACCAGTGTTGAACTACCATGAATTCCCAGTGGAGAGGAAAGCGAGCCAGGAGCAGGGAATGGAGACAGAAGCCATATATATAAAGCACATGGATGAAGAAAACATTGTGCATTCTGGAAGCTTAGTGGAGAGTGGGCTTGGACAGCATGGAGGAGTATCAGTAGACAGGGATGTAGCCCAGACATAAAGGACATTGCCCAGTCTGAACAATAGGCAGAACTATGCTCTTCAAGGAGCCAAGAGCCAGCAACTTCAACACAGGTATACACTAACTTGTTATGTTTTAAAGGACGATCTTCCTCTTCCTGTGTAGGATGAACCCGAGAGTAGAACAGTGGAGGGAGGGAGATTCTTTACCAGGCTACTACAATAATCCAGATAAGAGCTGATGCCAGGAAAGTAGAAGTCAGCAGGTTAAACACCTGATGAGCAGACAGAACAGCTCATGATTGAAATCAAAGAGGATAACATAGAAATTGAAAGCAAAGGCTTTGGCCTGAAAGACCTCATATCAGATCCCAACGCTGTGCCACTTCCTAACTCGGCATTTCCCTGTCATCGGGCTTGCCAGCACTGCTTTCTCACTGCAAACTGGAGATGATTTAAATGGCCTCCTTGGGGGCTGTCATGAGGGCTAGATAAAAGAACACACAATGACTCATGAGCAGAGTCCTGAATACATACTGACCACTCAGCAATCAACTCCTGTGCCTTCCCTGATATGACTGCTGTTGTCTTTAGGTTACAGGACCCTCAAGTACTTCACAGATTTTTCTGGCTGAAGGTGGACCAAGTCTAACCTCATACCTTGTCCTTTCTTTCCCATCTTGACATCTAGTGCCTTCCAGATTCTTCCAACAGAAAGGGACCTGGCTTTATATATTGCTCTCTTGTCAAGGTTGTGATTTTCTTTATGAAATTAGAAACCTGTTTGTTCCTAAAGTATGATATGGATGAGCCACCAAATACTCCCTTCTGTTTAAAAAGATTTATTTACTTATGTTTCACTTATGTGTGTGTGTGTGTGTACCTGCATGATGTGCACCAGCAAAGTGCCTTTGGGAGCAAATAAAGAGCACTGGATTCCCTGGAACTGTTACTGGTGGCTATGAGCTGCCATGTAGGTGCTGGGAACTGAACCCAGGTCCTCTGCAAGAACTATATGTGCTCTTAACCACTGAGTCATCTCTCCAGCTCCACATCCTTTTTTATGTTAGTTAACAGGGGCCTCATTATCTTCTTTCTTTAACAAGAAGTGACCAAGGATTTGGTCCTGAATGTCCTTCCTGCCCCCACCCAAAGACCATCCCAAATCAACTCTTCCTTTCATGAACCATATCTTCAGAGGGAGAGGGCTTATTTCTTTTCTGGATTGACTAGAGGTCAAGGGAAGTACCAACTGCATGAGGAAGGTAGAGAAAGGAAGGAAGCATGCAAGTTCTCTTTCTCCCTGATCACCAGGCCTGACATGAGTTGTGTGGATGTCGTGTTTAGAGATCCTGTCCGCAAACCTTTCTGCAGGTGCATGGTGCTCAAAGGATACAGTATGCTATTCGTTTTTCTCCTTGTCCTTTCAGATCTGGAGAGATGGTACCTGCAGCCTCTGTGGCCTCATTATACCTCCTACTCACACCTCTACAAACAGCCCCTATCTGACAATGCTTCTGTCCTTCTGTTTCCAGCTTGTTCCATGGACATCATAGCAAGGCCTGAGGGTAGAATCTCAGCCAGGCTGCTGACCTTTGACCCATCATATTCCTTTTCACAGCGGTGGATAAGAAAAAGGGAAAGAAAAGAAAGATGGTGTTGGTGTAGGTAGAACTAGTGTTTGCCTGCATCTGTGTGGGCAGAGAGTTTCGTTAGATGAAGTTGGTGCCTGGTGATAATGAATGAGACATGAGACGCAAGAGAAACCATTACAATTTGCAATATTTTCTGTGAAAAGAGTCTCTGAAATGGTTTAATCAGAGGCATCTGATAAGGATAATGACATAGTAAGATTCCAGGAATCATGCAGAGGGAGAGAAGTAGATCGAAGGCGGCTGCTAACCTTCCAGCAAGGAGCGAGCAAGGGCAGGGAAAGCGGAAGGGATATACAGTAGGGCCCTGAGGGGGCACCTTGCAGGTGCTAATGGCATCCCCAGGCAGGCTGACACTACCCTTGGCATTCGGGAGATGTCATGGAGGGAAGGAATCTGCTTTCTGCTTCTTTCTTAATTCTGTTGTATGCGTATGGGTATTCAACCTGTGCATAGGTCTGTGCACCACCCGTGTGCAGTGTCTGTGGAGCCCAGGAAAAGGGATCAGATCCCCTGAAACTGGAGTTCGAGCTAGGTGATCATGGTGGTTGTGAGCTGCAATGAGGGTGCTGGGAATCGAACTTGGGTCCTCTGTAAGAGCAACAAGTGCTCTGAACCACGGAGCCACCCCTCCAGTCCCTGATCTCAACTTCTGCCATAACTTCTCCAGGTAGAGCCGGGAGAAAGACGACAGCCGTCTCAGAGGGGCATCTGAGATCCGCAGAATCTTGGTGGGGCTGGAAGGAGTTTCACACACCTCAGACTCTACTTTCTCTGATGTACAGAAAGCTTTTTTGTTCTCAGTTACTCAGAAAGATCCCAAAGCTACTACCTGCTGTCCTGGGTCTAGCTGTCACCTGCTTCCTGAATGAGCACACTGAATTCTGGTGGGTGGGTTGTAATGGCAGCAGTAACACTCCCCACAAGCTCCCTGAAGGTCTCCATGACTTTTTTATTGCCTTGACTCACAGTGGGCCCCACTTAATGACAGTTCTGGGGCAGCAGAGCCGCAGGACACCTAGAAATGATGGCAGGCCAAGGCCTAGAAGCTTTCCCTTTTTTTTAAGGCTTCTTCCTGCAGTCAAAAATCAAGAAAGCGTCTGTGTTGTTGAATAGCCATACTGGGCTCAGTCTTAGACTCCCTGCAATGCTGTCTTTGAAGGCTCTTAAGAATTCCTCCTTGACTCTCAGTCATTTATCCTGTAGATGGCTATTGAGGTGGGAAATGGCACCAGGAGCTATCCAGGGTGCTGACCCTCGTGGGCAACCAGAGAACAGTGTCTCTCTTCTGAGAAGGCAGGTGGGGCACGAAAGTGTCTGCATTGCAGATGGAAACCACACTTTACACAAGAGAAGGGACACAAAGTGTGTCCCAGGGAACAGCCACAGGTACAAACAGTCTTCCTGAACTGACTCTGAAAAGCAAAGATTTTCTTAAAATCATTCTACATTCCTCATATGTTTTTGCTAGCTGGACAATGTGTAAGGCTAATTAGAAAGTAAGAAATACTGGGTTTGGTTGTATCCACAAGTTATTGAGCATATGTGACACTCAAGCATTGTCAATCCCCTGCAAGCATTACTGGTTATATCAGTGGTAAGTTCTATTAGGATTTTGTGTCAGAATGGGCAGAAGTGGATGAAGTGGGACTAAAATAGCCAATGAAAGGGCTGACATTGTTTCAGGGTGTGTTATCATAAGAACACTCCTAGGACCTCTGTAGACTCTTATCATTGGAAACGACTCATGGTTGACAGGAGACTGGGCCACCAGCAAATGTCACAACACAGCCAGGCTGCAAGCAAGATGAGCTCATGGGAGCTCTGGCCGTGTATGCTGTGCCAGTATCTTCAAATGCCTACTGACCCCTCAGTGCCCTTTGTTATCTCTGCTCTCATTACTCCTGCGATTGGGGGATTCTTTGGACCCAGATTTTTTCTTTTGAATATCTTATATTTATTCTTTGAGATGTTATAAAGTCATACAATGTATCTTGGCCACCCCCACCCACACCTTCCTCCTCTTACTCCCCCTGGCATTTTTCCAACACACCCCCTTTCACCTTCATGCCCTCTTCATTTTTGTTTTGTAACCCACTGAGTCCGATTAGTGCTGCCTGCTGGAATATTGACTGATCTTGTTGACTTGATCTTGTGCAGACGGCCATGACTGCATTGAGTTCATGAGTGCACTGGCCATGTCGTGTAAACAGCAATTCACTGCTCTCTTCCCCCTCCTCCATCTCTTGCATTCTTTCCACCACAATATTCCCTGAGCTTTGTTGGGGAGGGGTGATAAAGACATCCCACTGAGGGTTGAGTACTCCATGGTTAGCTATTCTTGGCATTTTGACCAATTATGAGTCTCTGCAATGGGCAAGCTTTTCCTGTGCACAAAGCATTATTGCTCTCATGGAAATTGTACTATTTTATTTACTCATTCATTCATTCAGTCATTCATTCATTTTTAGACAAGGCCTCATTATAAAACCCTGATTGTCCTTGAACTCTTTATGATGACTAGGCTAGCCTCGAACTAACATAGATTTGTCTGTCTCTGCCTTACAAGTGCTGAGATTAAAGTCATGTGCCTCCATGCCCAAGAGACCCCACTGAGTACTTTTTTTTCTGGTTTCTTCACTTTTTTTTTTTACCTCCACATTGGAGATAACAAAAGTAGGGGAAACTCATGAGAAATACCAGGGAGGAATCCTTCCCTGGGAACAGGAACTCACACTTGCATAGGTGTGAGTGGCAACCATGAATGCCATTGGCTACTTGACGATGATGCTAACAGTAACTGTCTTGTGAGCCTGGGTAAGGTGCCTAACTGCTTCACTACGCCATTTAGAAAGCAACCCAAAATTGAAATTATAACCTGTGGTTAAGTGATGTGGGCTTCCCCTCTGTATGCTGTGAATACCATTGGTTAATAAAGTAACTGTCTTGAACCCATGACAGGTAGGGAAATCTAAACTGAATGCTGGGAGGAAGAAGGGGGAGTCAAGAGAAGCCATGGAGCCACCACCAGAGACAGATGTGCTGAAACTTTGCTGATAAGCCACAGTCTCATGGTGATGCTAGATTAATGGAGATGGGTTAAATTAAGAGTTAGCAAATAAGAAGCTAGAGCTAATGGGCCAAACAGCATTTTAAATAATACAGTTTCTGTGTGTTTATTTCAAGTCTGAGCTGCCAAGCAGTCAGGAACCAACAAGCAACCCTCCACCAACAGCTAAGTAGCAGCCGTAGATTCTGAGTTCACACACAGCAGGTTCTAGGGTCTGGAGAGCTGGCTCAGAAGTTAAGGGCATGCACCGCTCTTGCAGAGGACTCAGGTCAAGTTTCCAGAATCCAGACTGAAAAGCTAACAAGTGCCTGTCACCTCAGTTCCAGAGGATATGATACCTGTGGCCTCCAAAGGCACCTGCACTCTAATGCACATGCCCACAGACAGACAGACAGACAGATACACACACACACACACACACATACATTTTGAAAGCTATTATTAAATTTTAACAGGGTCTGACTACATTCAGTCATCCAGAAGATGCAAACTCTTTTGTTAATTTATATTTTTTGGTTTCTTGGTTTTGCTTTATTTTGCTTTGGTTTGCTTTGGTTTTGTGATCTCCTGAAACTCTTGCCTCCATTTCCCAAGTCTGTGATTACAGACATGTACCACTGTACCCAGAAAGATTGGGTCTTATAAAAAGTTGCCCTGGAGACATCTGAGTACCCACATCCAATGGCTTGGCATGGAGCTCTGCACAGCACATGTGCTCTCTGAGCTGTCTGAGGTTTTTGTATGTGTGTGATCAGTCTCTGTATGATCAAGTTAGCTTTGAAAAGAAAACAGAAGGGGCCACTCCCCAAAAAGTCACAGGGTCACAATGTAGTGATAAACTCTTTATCACCACTTAGAAATGACTAAGGGTAGATGCAGTAATATTTCATTTGTATTTTAATAAATAAAACTTGCCTGAAGTTCAGAGAGTAAAACAGCCACACTGATCAGCCTTACAGATCAGACAGTGGTGACACACACCTTTAATCCCAGTAGCCACACTAGTTTGCTATAGAAACGAGGTGGTAGTGGTGCACACCTTTAATCCCAGCAGTGGAGAGAAATATAAGAGAGGAGGAGACAGCTCTCACACACAGTCTCATTGTGAGATTCCTGGAGGCAGGATCACCATTTTGGTCTGAGGTAGAGGTAAGAGGCAGTGACTGGCTGTTTTGATTTTCAAACCTTCAGGATGAACTCCAATATCTGTCTCTGGGTTTTTTATTTATCGTGCTACAGGTAGATAGGCAATCCATACTGCTGGAGATATAGACATGGGAGAAACAGAGAAATCGAGGCAGAATGAACCTCTTTAGTGAAGCTGCAGTAAGAGTTTCTTGTCCTGAGCAGCACACTGTTAATCACAGGTCAGGGAGGGGGAAGGAAGAAAGAAATGCTGGGTAGACACAGTCCCATGGAGGAGTGACACAGGGGAGGGGACAGACAGAAGGAGGCACAGGGGGAAAACCCACTAGGCAGACATCAAATGCACCCCAAGAACAAGAGGGAAGCCTGTTCTCATCTCATGCTGATTTTTCCCACTGCCACTGCACCACCAACTATGTCTTTAAAAAGTGTCCTACCTCTCCATTTTTATACTTACAGGCTGGAAATAACACAGGGCTCTGGACAGTTTTATTACTGCCCTTGTAGAAGGAACTGTTTCAATAGTGCTGTGGTTAATAAACACTGCACGTGTACCCACTCTCAGCCCTGTTACCACGGTGGGGCTCAGAGCATAACACACCCAATTAATTTTACAATGACACTAAATATTCTTCTTTGTTAAACAGAAATTGCCTGCATAAACAAGGCCTGGCAATTATATTTTGGCCACCCTTGGGATATGGTAATAAAGAGTTACTTTGTCCAATTAATGATTTCAAATTGATTGCGAGGAGGACCGTGCAAATGTGGGGTCAAACCACCAGGGATTAACCCGTGAATTCCCAGCCTTCCATGCCGTGAGTCCAGACAGATTCCAAGACACAGTCTAAGGGATTAGATGGTGCTGGATAAAAGTATAAAGTGCCGGCAGCCAGCCTGAGATGGAACTCTGGTTTTCTCTGTTACTAGATACAGCAAGAGGAAATACTTAACAGAAAGGAGGTTGTGGAAGGCACGTGGCACCCTTAGCCTTAGACAGAGGATACAATGTCCACAATGGCTCAGTGAAGACCATGATACATTGCACTCAATGAAAACCACCACATTCGTATCCCTGTTGTTTTCTGCAGGCTAAACCTTTAAGTGACAGAAATTAGAATGCATTCTCCTTCATAAAGAACTAAAAAAAAGTTGGTATTGTAGGGAGGAGCTGGCCAAAGGTCTACTTGAATAGACCTTTCCTCCTCTTCCCACTTCTTCAATTCTTCATTCATTTCTTTCAACAGTCACCCACATAGCCCAGGCTAGCCTCACACTCACTAAGTAGCCAAGAATGATGTTGAACTTCTGATCCTATCATCTTCCCCTCCTAGGTGCTAGATTTACAATTACAATGTACCAACTTTGTAGCAGCCTTGGCAGAAATGAAGATACTCTAAATAGACACTTGTCTCTCAAACTATTGAAATAATGGGCCCTAAGGAAATGAGAATTTCCCTTGGAGTCTTGACTGAGAGAAGGAAAAGGCACCAGCCAGAGGCAGGTAACTGTACTCCAGAAGAGATTTTACAGAGTTATAACAAACTGTCAGAGACCTTCAGAAACCTTGCAGGAAGGGACTGAAGCCCAGAGAGTGATGGTCCATGGTGGGCGGGACCACACCTTGGGGGAACTGCTTAGATGTGCACATCCTGGGCCCTGTATTTAAACTTCAATTTCAGCAGAACCCAAAAGATGGACTTTGGGGATTGGCTGGACCTCTTTGTCCTGATTCCCAATGTGGCCAAAATGAATTAATATCCCTTTTCTACTGTTACTATGAATATTATGAATATGGTTTTTAATTGGCTCATTGAAGATGGACAGCAAGACTTAGTTTGGGACAGCTGTGAGCTGCAACTCAGGGAGCCACAAGTGTGAGACAAGCATCTAGCAACTGATCTATGACACTAGTGGACTTCCTGTTCTGTCCCTGTCATTCTTTGTCACAATAGTGAGGAATCCTCTACTGCCTTGAATACCCACCCACACCTTAGCATGTTCACCAAACACCCTCAAGGTGTGTGCCCTCACAATGCCCTGTCCTGGACAGTAGACCCTGGACAGTCTTTCAGCTATAACAAATACTTGCCGCCATCCCAGACCCAGAGCTCACACGTCTCTTGTCCTTACACTTTATTTCATAACTCTATTTCCTCCTTCACCACCCAGCTAACAGACCAGCAGCTCTGAGATGCCTACTCAGATGGACCCAAGGCTATAAGAGCATAGAAGGTTATTCAAGGTGTGCACTGAGCTACTAAACTCCCCTCAGCATGGCAGGCACACACAGTAGGTATTTAATGAACATAGGCTTTAATAAATACTTAGGGACAAAATTTTAAGCATGTACTCATAATTATAATTGTAAAAGGAAATATATATTGTCCTGTTTGGAAGAATAGAAAGGAGAAGAATTTTTGCATAGACTTTACAAATAATAATTCAATAGATATCGTGGCGGGGAAATTCGTTCACCAGTCTGCATCTGGGGAGGGGACTCTGTCTTTAGGACATATTCCTAATCCTTCATCCAAATGTCAGTGTCTCAGCTTCTTCTCCTACAACTTCCCTAACTTCAACCCCCATAGTTTCCTGTATTAAGCCACTCCTAGTAAGCATCAGCCTCCTCATTCCAAATGGAACCTCATTGGCTATGCTTGACTTGCATGACCATCCTCAGCCAAGCATCGCATCCCAGTGGGCTGCACATTCTGATGTGCCAGGCTGGGTTACATATATGCCTGTTATATATTTTTTACTGGGGCAGGATGGGGAAAATGAAGGCAACCCTCAGTGTGCAGCTTTCAGCAGAGGAAGGAAGGGTATGGGGAAGTATCCTAATAAATCCTTGTTACCCCTTTAAATGGGCTCCCGTGGATTCACCTACATTTGGCACCCAGCTGAACTCCAGGGTCTGCAGCTAGTCTGCACCGTATCTGTCTCCAGCCTCTACTGCTACTGGTGCATTTCCCACACCCAGCATTTGGTGGCCCCAACATTGGAGAGAGTCTGTGGATGACTGTCCAGGTAGTCAGCTGTTTCTGACATTTCTTGCATCTTTTGAAAGTTGCTTGCTTGTACGTCCTGCTTACTCAGATAATATTTTCCTTCTCAGGTCTTTGATGGGGTTGAAGACTAGGTGGTCCCAGGTACTATCCTTTCATATCTTAACTAAGAGCATATCAGATTCTTCAGGATAGGACAGCTATAGGAGTAATCTCTGTAATTTGTCATTCACCTACGATCTGGACATTTAGCATGTATTTCTTACTGATGTTCTTGTTGGCTGTAGTTCTATTTTTGTGTATGTCATTGCCCTTTCTGTCTCCTGGACAATACTTGATAATTGTTCTTATTGTGTGTAGTTTTATATTGGGTTTAGAACCTTCTTATTTAGACAAAGGGGGGGAGTTCAGTGAATATTCACTCTGCTCATGACCTTGGTCTATCTGGCCTGATAGAGGTGGTGCTTCTTGTCTGCCTACTTGACCTCTTAAAAGTAAAGAGGGGGGAGCCACTCAGTCTCTCATGGGGTGGTTGGAGATTGGACTGCTGGTTCCATTCACCTCCAGGCAGAACGGAACACACAGTGGCTATTTTCCTTGTTGTATACACGTCCTTTTTAGCCCTCTAAATGGGCCCTTGTGAATTTACCTACACTAGGATGATAGTACAAGAGCCCAACTTTAGAGCCTATGAGGAAAATGAGGCTGTATTGGACACAAATAAGTGACAGAGCAGCCTGCAGGGTCAAGGTCCTTGGATTTGTTCTGGAAACCACGAAAAACTGAGCTATGTGCTGGGGACTGGGAAAGATGCAGCCGGCTGGTGAAGGGTCACCTGTGCTAGAGTTGTTACAGTAGGCTCAGTGTTTGGAAATATACTGGACTTCCAGGCCACAGGAGCCAAGTTTGGCCAAGAAGGCAGGAGACCTCTGATGCTCTCTCGCTGGGATGAAGCAGGATAACAGTTGTGTTGCAGAAAAGCCTGACCAGGAAGTCATGTGTCACACACACAGGTCAGCAGTCCTGTTGTACAAATCCCAACCAGGAAGTTGAATGTCACCCACACTGTGTGCTACAGAGAGAGTGACACTGTTGCTAAGATGAGAGATGAGGACAGTTCGGGCATCCCAAGAAAGGAGAGGACACACAATTCAGGGAAGTCTAGATTCAATCAGTGATTCCAAATATTTGTTGTCCCTCTGGGTAGGTCCTCCATTTCAACCCCATGTGTGAGTGTGTGTATGTGCGCATGTGCATGCACTTGCATGCTCGACTGTGTTTACACCATTGTATATGTGGAGATGAGAGGACAACTTGCAGAAGCTGGTTCTCTCCTTCCACTGTGCAGGGCTCAGGGACCAAACTCAGGTCATCAGACATGGCAGCAAGTGACTTTACCCACTGAGCCATCTCACTGGCCCCAGCAAAGAGATTTTCAAGGTCTGTCATCACAAGTTACTGAGTTTCTCTTGCCTGGCTTCTGCCTCGGCTTGGCTTCTTCTCTTTTGTAGAAAGGAGGGCAGGAAGCATAGAAAGCAAGCCTTATGGCTCCCTGAACATGGAGCTCCAGTGACGCCAACTGGTAGCCAATTCTTTTCACAAGCCGTGGTGACTGCAGATAGTGAAGTCAGAAAAGGGCAGCCCTGACTGCCTTACCAGCACACACATAACCACATGGTACTTGTGGGTTGGGAGGCCTGGATGATATCCATGCCAATACCATTCAGCTGTCCACAGGTGAACAGTGAAACTGAAAGATCTAGTCCCCACATCTGGCCTTAGAAAGGCTCTGCCAGGCTGCTGGTCAGCAGAGAGCCCAGTCAAGGGGATTCTGTTTGTTTCAACCTCTCTATATTTTCAAATTGAAAAGCATCAGAGGTTAACCAAAACCACAGTTGATCCATAAATAATTCTGAATGTTTATCTCTGTGTTTATACTTCTGGACAACCACCCCAAGAGGCTGTTTCTCCACTCACATTTCATAAAACAATATTTTCCATAAAATATTTCATAAACTACTTCTTCTCCCAGCAACCGCGTATTTCTAATTACCCCAATCCAAGACCACTAGCTGCATTTTATTTTACTTACTCTTTATGATAAGATAAATCAATTCTAATGCTTTCCCTTTAAAATCTGGCTGCTTCCAGATGGAAGCAGCTGGCTTGCCCTCTTGATGGTGCTTGTTTCATCCAATGTGGTTTCTCTGAAGGAAGCTGAAGTAGCAAGGACAGGTTGCTTCACAAATGTTCTCTCTCAGGCTGGGAACCAAACCTACAATCACCTGAGACGGGAGCAGCTGCCAGAAAAACAAAACAAAACTTGTTCTCTCTCTCTCTCTCTCTCTCTCTCTCTCTCTCTCTCTCTCTCCCTCATTCAGTTTGATAAAGATAACTGGACCATAAATAAACTAACAGAGTACCAAAGGGAGAGCCTAGGTGTCTCAAATCCATTCTGCTCAGAACCCAAGACAGCAGGGTCCTTTCCTTCTTTGCCATGGTGCCTCAAACAAAGAGATGAGGATGCTTTTCTGTTTTGGCTTCACTGCTGATTGGACTCACTTTGAATTCTTCAGACCCCAGGCCAGCTACATAATGACCGTTGTCAGGGTAAGCCCCATCAGCACCAGAAGCTTGTCCGAAATACAAATTCTTCATCCCATGCACGAGTTTTCCAGCTATACCCTTCCTCAGAGTATATCAGGAGGACTCTTTAGTCTACACACCACAGAGGCATTGACACAATCATGTTTTCTGCAGCCCTTTTTACAAGAATCCAGTTATAGAAGCTACCCAGGTGCTCATTGACAGCCCACTAATGAAGAAAATGTGCTGTATATATGTACAGTGGAGTTTTACCCACATATAAGGAAAAACAAAACCATGACATTTGTAAGAAAATGGGATGAACTGGGAATTATCAAGTGAAATTAGCCAGAATCAGAAAAGCAAGTGTTCTGGATTCTTCCTGTGGATGCGATAAACTCTGGCCAAAGGCAACTTAGAGGAGAAAAGGTGCATTTAGCTCACACTGAGAGGAAGTCAAGCCAGGAACTCAAAGTAGGAACCTGATGGCAGCCCTGCTTGCTATGCCTTGACCTTACCTCTGACTGAGGGACTCACTTCAAAGCCAGGGAAGTACAGCAGGAGCCATGGAGGAGGCTGCTTGCTGGCTCACAGGTTCATGCTCAGCTAGCTTCTCATAAAGCCCAGGACCACCTGCTCAGGGAATGGTGCTGCCCACAGTGGGCTGGGCCCTGCCCCATCAATTGAACATCAGGGCATTCCTACATTCCAGTCTAATACAGACAGTTTCTCAATAGAGGCTCTCCTCACTTGTGACTCAAGGCTGTGTCAAGCTTACAGTTACAAACCAACCAGGACACCGGGCAGCCTGTTTTCTCCTATATATGGATCTGAGATTACACACACACACACACACACACACACAGAGAGAAAGAGAGAGAGAGAGAGAGAGAGAGAGAGAGAGAGAGAGAGAGAGAGAGAGAGAGAGAGAGAGCTTGAAAGTTGGAGGGGTACCTTTTTGGAAGAAGAAAACTCACAAATGGGGTGGAAATGTAGAAAAGAGACAGGAAACAGTAGTAGGGCATCATGGTTAAAGTGTATAATGTATTTGAGTGACAATGTTATTATGGTAACCATCACTTTGAACAATAAGTATGTACTAATAATTATTTTTGATTTCCCAGGAGTGCCAACAATCTGTTTCAACCTACTTTCCAGATGTCTGAAGACAAAGTCAACCCCTAAGAGCCACCGATGCAGGAATGTGGGAATATAAAATCTGGAAGTCACTAAGAGAAGAGACTGTTCCTTCCAGCCATGACTCAAGCGACCACTGTTGTACCTGCTCTGTCTGTCCCAAACACTGCATCCATCTGTCCCAAGAGTGAAGGCACTATTCAGCATGCCTGCCCTGGCATAGCTCTCCTTGTCTGTAACTCCAGAGCAGTCCTGGCATGCTTCTAAAATGTAATACAAAGCTTTCAATTACAAAGAGCCAAAGGCTTGGCTTCCCACCTGGGCAATCAGGTGTAAGGAGGAAATAAGGTTTTAGAAAGTGCAGTGGCAAACTCTGGCCAGCACATCTACATCATTTCAACGCTGTCATTTGTTGTCTCTGCCGATGATCAAAGTTGCAGGTGCACCGCCAAAGTGGAGTCATGGGAAACATTTCACATTGTGCTACCCAGAAACTTGGAACTGTAACCCCAGGGTGTCTGCTGGATACAAGGCCAAACCTCTGTGAATTGCTTGCCCCCTGACAGTATTTTGACTAGGGTCATGTTCCCTTTCCTGCCTTTTATAAGACACATTGAGCAAAAAGAAAGGGTATTGACTATGCAGTTTGGAAGAGGGATAGAGTATGGCTGTCTACCTTGAGTCTAGTATGTGACTCAAGCTGGATCTAAATGTGGACTGGTATTAAAAAATCAATTGTTATTCCTAGGCGATCAAACAAGGTACCTTCTCCGGTCTCTCTATTGACAGTTCATAAGGAGGGGCTATTGATCAAGGGACCAAATTTTTAGTTTTGACTATAAAAGCAATTTGTTTGTGGGTTGGGATTCCCACCCCATGCATGGAAGCCAACATCTCTAATGTTCAACATTATTAGAACCGTGTGTGTGTGTTTTGTGTGTGTGTGTGTGTGTGTGCGTGTGTGTGTGTGTGCGCAATGTCCAAGGAACCCATAAGAGGGCATCATATCCTCTGGAGGTGGAGTTACAAAGGTTGTTATCTGTCTAATGTGGGTGCTGGGGATCAAACTCAGGTCCCATGAAAGAGCAGGAAGAGTCTCTTAATTGCTGAGCCACCTCTCCAGCCATTATCAGGATCTTTATGACATAAGATAGGAGAGGTGACTTTATCCAGTTCATGATCAGATGCCCACTAGAGATGGAGCCCTGGTCGGTGAGCACAGAGAAGCCGTGGCTAGTGACTGCTCATTCAGCACTGTTTCCACCTGTCCATTACAAAGCAGCGACTAAATAGAACTGTGGACTACATAGAATGGGCCAGCCCCTCAGATACATGGGCAATGCTCCTGAGGGGTAAGGCCCTCAGATACATGACTGTGGCCCTGAGTGAGTCACCCCTCAGATACACGACAATGATTCTGAGTGAGTCACCCCTCAGATACATGACTGTGATGTTGAGAGGGTCAAATCCCTCAGATACATGACCATGACCCTGAGTGGGTCAACCTGTTAGATAAACAGCTCTAACCCTGAGTGAGTCAACCCCTTAGATAAACATCTATAACCCTCAGTGTTCAATCCATTAGATACACGATTGTGATGCTAAATGATTCAATCCAAACATCCATGACTACAGCACTGACTGAGTCAACACAACAGATACATGTTGAATCAATCACACATTTGCACAAGAGACCACTGAGCCAATGCTGGCCCATGAATTCTGCTTGTTTGGAGGCACTCTAGGTAACCCAACAGTGGCATTTAGGCTTTAAAATGAGTTGCTTGACAAAGTAAATCATCCTGTCTTACTTTCTTCTCTTAAAACTATTCTCCTTTAATATGTCTATACTAATTCACCAGTATATGGCTTAGGTGTTTCTTAGAAACCAACTACTTTTTAAAATGGTATATATTTACTTAATTTTTACACATATGCCAGTGCATATACAGGGGTTAGAGGACAGCTCTTCTTTTTTTTAAGAAAGGATTTTATTGTTTTTATTGAGCTATACATTTTCTGCTCCCATCCTTTACTCCCCTCCCCTTCTACTCTCCTGTGTGACCTCCACACTCCCAATTTACTCAGGATAACTTGTCTTTCCTTTCTTCCTATGTAGATCCACGTATGTCTATCTTAGGGTCCTCATTGTTGTCTAGGTTCTCTGGGGTTCTGGACTATAGAATGTTTTTTCTTTGCTTTATGTCTATAAGCTACTTATGAGTGAGTACATATCATACTTGTCTTTCTGGGTTTGGGTTACCTTATTTCTAGATGTTATTATTTTTACCAGTGTGCAGTACTCCATTATGTAAATTACCATCTTTTCTTTATCCATTCTTTGGTTGAGGGTCATCTAGGTTGTTTCCAGGTTCTGGCTATGACAAACAATGCTGCTCCAAGCATAGTTAAGCATATGCCCTTGTGGTATGATTGAGCATCCTTTGGGTATATACCCAAAAGTGGTATTGCTGGGTCTTAAGGTAGATTGTTTCTTAATTTTCTGAGAAATCACCATAATGATTTCCAAAGTGGCTGTACAAGTTTACACTCCCCCCATCAATGGAGGAGTGTTCCCATTACTCCACATCCTCTCCTACATAAGCTGTCATTAGTGTTTTTGATCTTCGATCCTGACAGGTGTAAGATGGAATCTCAGTTGTTTTGATTTGCATTTTTCTGATGGTTAAGGATGCTGAACATTTCCTTAAGTGTCTTTCAGTCATTTAAGATTTGTCTGTTCACAGTTCTCTGTTTAGGTATGTAGCTCACTTTTTAAATTAGGTTATTTGTTCTTTTGATGTCAAGTTTCTTGAGTTTTTTTTGTGTGTGTATTCTTTGGAGCTCAGTTCTCTGTCAGATGTGGGGTTGGTGAAGATCTTTTCCCATCTGTAGGCTGCCATTTTGTCTTGTTGACAATGTCCTTCACTTTACAGAAGCTTCTCAGTTTCAGGAGGCCCAATTTATTAATTGATGCTCTCAATGTCTGCACTACTGGGGTTGTATTTAGGAAATGATCTCCTATGCCAATGTGTTCAAGTATATTTCCCACATTCTCTTCTATGAGGTTCAGTGTGGTTGGTTTTATGCTGAGGTCTTTGATCCATTTGGATTTGAGTTTTCTACATGGGGATAGATATGGATCTATTTGCATTCTTCTACATGTTGATATCCAGTATGCAAGCACCATTTGTTGAATATGCTTTCATTTTTCCATTTTATGTTTTTAGCTTCTTTGTCAAAAATCAGGTGTTTGTAATTGTGTGGATTGATATCCAAGTCTTTGATTCTATTGGTCCTTCTCTCTGTTTTTATGCCAATACCAGGCTGGTTTCAGTACTATAGCTCTATAGTAGAGTTTGAAGTTAGGGATTGTGATGCCTCCAGAAGTTCCTTTGTTGTACTGATTATTTTCGCTACCCTGGGTTTTTTGTTTTTCCATATACAGTTGAGTATTGTTCTTTTGAGGTCTGTGAAGAATTTTGCTGGGATTTTGATGGGCATTGCACT
>LOEQ01012472.1:0-25670 GCA_001685075.1 Bramus lutescens
GGTATCTTGACTTCAAAATTTGAGTCTAAGAATATGTTGTTTTGGAAAAGAGGTACTGCTTTTGTTTCCACAGAGGATGAGAACCTGTGGATTAATTTCAGACTAATGTGGTTTGATGGATCAACACCCCCTGACGTTTTTCATAAATCCCTAAAATTACTTTGTTCAACAAAAGCAGGAAGTAGTTTGGAGAGAACTATACCCTAATAACCCAAATATTGTYTACAAATGTTTGTTTACATTTAAAGGGGGATATGCTATAGAGATGAATACTTTGCATTGTTATGGATCTTGGTTTATTGATACAAATTTAAGGTCAATTTTATTATGTGTATATTTCTGCTCTTGATTACGATATTGTGTTTGTGCAGCTCATTTAAAAATGTAATGTATAATTAAGAAATATAGGTTAATAGATAGTCATCTATAACAGTCAATCTTGTAGTAATGTTAGTTAGGCTTTTCTAGATGTACAGAGATATGTTTCAGATGTATAGGTGTTCTTCAAACCTTTCAAAGACTTACAGATTATGGCATTTAAAATGTTTTAAGAATGTAGGACTTGAACTTGCCTAAAGATGGGATGGTCCTTCAGCATTCCTGCTTCATGAAAGAACTGACAGGCATTTTTCAGGGCACAAAAGAAAGCAACTTATGAACTTTACCAGTATAAGGCCTAAGAGACCTTCAAATTTCCTGCTTCGTAGAAAACTCTGCCAGATACTATGGTCCTGTAGACTGAAGATGGGATGCCCCAATGTTACAGAAGAACTTTGGGTGACTGATCACGCAGTGAGATGTTTCTGTCAATTCCAGAGTTTTTGGAAGTTGCTTAAAATGCACTTCCTGTTAACTTAAGTAACATTATATTCTTCTGGGGTCTTTGATGGAACTTAAGACTAGATAGTTATAATTATAGTTTTTCTTAAAGTTGATAAAAGGTAAAGCAAATATAAATATTATATCTATAATTCTTGCTTGATAACTATTTTGTTTTATATAATCTTGCTATGTTAAAGTTGAAAATATTCCTTTTTATTTAGACAGAAAAGGGGAGGTGATGTGGGATTTCCCTCTGTATACTGTGAATACCATTGGTTAATAAAGAAACTTTTTTGGGCCGATTGCAGTGCAGAACAGGGAAAGGGAGGAATTCCAAGAAGACAGAGGAGGAGTGAGTAGGTGGAGTCAATGAGAAGCCATGTAGCCAACACAGGAGGCAGATATTGGATGGCATCTTACTAATAGGCCACAACCACGTGGCAATACAGAGATTAATAGAAATGGGTTGATTTAAGATCTAAGAGCTAGCTAGAAATACATTTAAGCAATTAGCCAAACAGTATGGCAATTAATATAGTTTCTGTGTAATTATTTTAAGTCTGGGTAGTCGGGAAACAAATGAACAACTTCTGTCTACACACTAGTCTTCCCTCGTTTAAACTCAGTGTAAAGTACAGGTGTGTGTGAAAATGGTATAGGACACACAGAAATACTTACAAGGGTTTATGCTCCATAAATAGAATAGAATTCAATATCTTGAACTAGGTCTTCACTACTGTCCTGTTAGATTGAGGTGCATTATCTAGATGGATTATGGCTATCAAAATTTGAAAGTAAAATTGACCGACGATGATGCATAGAAAAGACTTACTTGGTTGTTAAAGGTACATAGGATCTCTCTATGCAAGTAGGATAGGGAATTTAGTACTTTAAAGAAAGAATATGTAAATTTACAGATCAGTGTGTCATCAGATTTTTAGGAAGCTGCTGTATGGCCCAGCAGAACACATTAAAGCCAAGGGGTAGAAGAAATGGTAGAAATCAGTTCAAGGTTATAACCACTTGACTTTCTTAAGAAGTCTGTCGTCCTTGGCAGGCACTGAGCTGCTTCTCATTAGAGGTATTCAAGCTGAGTGATGATGGGCGATAATCATTCGTCTCTTCTGACACTGCATTAGTGATACACAAAGAATCCTCACAAAATCAGTTTTTCTATTTTCCTTGATAATAATCACAATTGTGTTCAAATCTCTGAGCTGACACAATCAGAATCAACTTCCCTAGAATTCAAGTGTTCCCTCCATTCCTATTTTTTTTTAGCTAACATAACTTCTTATTTTGAAGAAGAGGGAAAAAAAGCCCAAAGGTACCCTACACATCAAAATGCTCTTGAGATATAACATTTTGATGAGTTAAGAAGTAAAGCAGTAAGAAATAAGTATGGATTAAATGTCTCTTAAAAAAATGGGTGTTAAAAATTGATGGAACAGCACCTGGCAAAACACACTAAGGACTTTGCCAAGTCTCCAGCATATGAAATATTCTTTGTTACACTTGACAAAGTCAACCACACTGAGTGTCTCAAAAGATATTGCCACTACAGACTGGCACTGCTACCCATAAATACACAGTGTGAGTTTTCAAACAGATTCTTCCATTCAAAACAAAACAGAGTAAAAGCCTGCGTGAAGGGGGGTTTCCTGGACATCTTCCAAGCAGAGAAAACTAATCTGGAAAAATGCAGCTATTGTCCTTAATAAACTAGTTACCCGTGTTTCAGTTTTATGCATTCCATTGTTGTGTGCCTATTGTGTTTGTTGTTATTATTTTGACCTAAAAAAAATCTATTCAGTGATATGCCCTGCTGTTTCAAAAACAAACTCAAAGCATTGATTTGATGACCTGTTTCTGGCTCGTCCCTGCTCTTTCTCTTATCTCATCAGCTGCCCCCTCATATCCATTTCACATTGTTTCAGGTGGAGATAACATACTTCCTCTTTTAACCCTTCTCCATTTCAGTCGCAGCAACCATAGGCAAGATCATCAGGATCTTCAAACATGCCATATAGAGAAGAGGCTGTAAGGATGGTCCCTAAGGTCTGAAATGGGCCATGTGTCTTCTTCATATCTAGAAAGTGTTGAGCCATTTTCCCAGTTTGACCCTCCCTGCTGAATTCGTTTCATCGTGAAAAACAAACTACTGTTAACATGAGCACTTGTTTTTTTTTTTTTATAAAATCAAGTTCGTTCTAATTAATTGGTCATTATGTTTAGAGATACATTCTGGAAAACATTGATTGATACCAGAAGATAAAGTATTCCGTCATGTTGGAGAGACATTTGAAAAAGTTCTGAGGTTGCTGAGTTATCTCTGGCCCACTACTACCTATTGCCTGGAAGTTGTGTACCCAGAGAATCGTCATGGCCTAAAGACTGGCCATGCCAGTGTGTACTGGATACATTCATATGCACAAAGGTCAGGCAGATAGACAGGCAGATTGTTCCTGAGAGGGAATGACAGCATCTGATGATGCTACTTGTTCTAAAGTAACACTGCCAATGATCAGAATATAGGTCTGGGAGGGAGCGCCAAAGTGTGAAAACGACTAATGGACTTTGCCATTACAAGACAAAACAGATCTTCAAATTTCCTGCTCCATGGAAAAGTTTGCTGGATACTATAGGCCAGTAGGCTAAATATGGGTGCCCACAATGTTACAGAAAAAACTGTGAATGTCTGTCCAGGTAGTGAGATGTCTCTGTCATTTCTAGAGTTTTGGAAGTTGCAAACACACAGCCGTGCATGAGAAAACAGAAGGGTGAAACTAGCTACAAATAGAAAACATAAAGAATTTGGAGTATCCATGTCAAGAAAATGGCTGATGGTACACTGTAGTAAAACCCTTGGTCAAAAGAAAACTTGGAATTGAAGAAAGTGAAATTGGTAAAAGATGAACCATAGAATCTAATATGTGTCATCATGATAAAGTGTCTATAAACTTATGAATATATTGTTTTCATGTACTTTCCAGCTATTTGAATTGTTTTTATCTATTAGCTATTTGTTATTATATTGATTTTAAATAAACTGTAATATGTAAATATAAGGTAGTTTAAGTAATGAGACTAGTAGAAATTTTAGTTTCTGGACAGGCATTGTGATGTTCAGTTATAATCCTAAGATTCAGACGACCGAGGCTACAGAACCAGGAATTCTATAAGTTAAAGGCCAGCCTAGGCAACATCATGAGACTGTGCTGAAACACTAAATAAATAGATTAAATAAAAGACAAATAAATAAATAAATAAATAAATATATTTCCATGTATAGATATATTTGTGGAAATATTTTTCTTATTTTACTTTATTTGTTTCAGTGTTATTTTCTTTCTTTCTTTATTTGGTGTTTTTTGGGGGGGTTTTGTTTGTTTGTTTTTTGAGTCAGGGTTTCTCTGTACCTTTGGAGACTGTCCTGGAATTAGCTCTTGTAGACGAGGCTGGTCTCAAACTCACAGAGATCTGTTTTCCTCTGCCTCCTGAGTGCTGGGATTAAAGGCATGCACCACCAGTGCCTGGCTGTCAGTGCTATTTTAGACTAAACATTTGACATATTATCTTGCAAGCCTTTAAGAGGCTCAGTACTGCTATCAAAAACAAACAAACAAACAAAAAAACAAAAAAAATAGGCTTAGGCAAGCACAGGTATCCTTTAGTTCAACTACAGGCTTGAAGATACCAGCCAACAAAGGGCAGTCAGTCAGGGTGGGTACCTACTATGTGGGCTTCCTGGTTGTTTCCTCTTTTATGCCTGTTTGTCACCTGAGGTAAGTGTTTTGACTGTGCAATCCTCCAAGGGTTTGAACAATTCAGTACAAAGAGGCTTCAAGAGGAAAGGGACCTCTGTGGCTAAGAAATCATATATGAAAAATCAGATGGTTCAGATTTATTTGATGGAGTTTGTACTTCAGATACTTGAAGTAAAATTAGACAGCTACTTTATGAATTATAGAAATTTCTGTGAAAGAAGAGAAGGAAGTGTCATGTGTGAGAAGTAAATTCCCTTCTAGGAATTACAGCATCCAAGCTGTGTTGGAGAAAGGATTTACATGCTTAAGTGATTTTAAATGTACAATTTCAAATACAGAGGATAGATTTCAGAGAGTGGTCTATCACAGAAAAGTGTGCACCCCTCTATGGAGGAAACCACATGATAATTCTGTCATATCTACAGGAAACGATTTTCACAGAAAATAAAGCAGAACCCAGACCACTTGCAAGGTAAAGCCAGAACAAAGGCAGTGTAATTTAAACACATCATCCTAACAGTTACCCTGTCTTCCTTTCTTCTGTTTCCACTCAGGCTGTAAGAGAAGAACAATGAAGAAGTTTGGTTGTATTTCTTAGAGGTAACCAGAGAATATTAATGAAAAATAGATGAATAAAGGAAAAATAGAACAAAACAAAAAGCAAGATCATCTTTCATTCATCATTTACATAGTGAGAGACTCAAAGTCTGTGAGGAAAGACGAAAGAGGGAGGATGATTGACTGAACAGTATGATTCTCAGTGATACAGTGCCCTGTGGGACCCTGGATTCTATGAGAGTCTGAATCTTTACAGTCGGGGAAAGGACAAGGTGCAGATCTGTAAACTGTAATTGGGCAGACCCAGAGAGCTCTCAATTGAGCTGTTGCTCCACAAGCAAGCAGAGGCCTCCTCTGTTGACACTGATGATGGAGATGCTAGCAGAGGGCAGAGAGAGGCACTTGGCTGCCTCCTCTGGAGACCAGGCAGGGCATGCCTTCCTGGGCACTGCGAAGGAAATCCAGCTCATTAAAAACAGAAAGTTTTCTCTGACATTTTCCAACCCTCTCTACACGATTCCCCTCTTGTCTTCTTTTCTCAGCCTAACCTTCTGTTCTCACCTTTGCCCCAACGGTCAACGTAACTTCATGGTTGATACTGATTTTTTTTTTAACCGCAGCAATTTCAACCCAGTAAGAAGTGTCCCCAAAGCACAGAAGGTATCAGACTAAAGTGCCTCTCCAACAACTTGATACTCCTGCTAATTCACAAAAGGCAAAGAGGCAGGGATGTGTTGTTTTGTTCTTGGCTTTTTCAAAAAGTGAATGTTTCTGTGGCAGTGCCTCACCCATTGACTTTTATGAATAATCGCTTTTTAAATATAATATTTCTGAATCACACTTAAATATGTATCTTCATGGTTTTGCCAGTGTAATTATCTTTGCACAAAACTCTCAGTATAAAGTTCAAGTGATTCAAGGACTCAACTCTCTGCTTCAATTCCTTTAATATGCCTTAAGTTTATTACAGAAAGTGTCTAACATAATAGAAAATGCTGATTCTTATGCAAGCAATGACTGCAGAGTTTTCAATCATGTTAAACATTGACCAGTGCTACCTAACCCTGTTGCATCTTTATTCCATTCCTAATTTCTTCTAATTACATCAATATTTAGGAAAATATCAAACTTTTTTGTTTTTACCTTTAAATATTTCTCTATGTATATCTAGAAAGTAAGAGAAGTAGAAAAATATAAAATAAATAATGCATCTCTACCCCTGAATAAAACTAGCAAGCCCTTGCTATAAATACACATCTTTTACATTAAAAATATTTAACATTACATTCATTGAGTCACAATTTTAAAAAAGTCTATTTGCTGTGGTCTTTGATCTCTTCTTACTTCTCTTTTGATCCATAGATTCTTTATTCTTTGCATCTTGCCCTTATGGAGAATTGGAGAATTGTTTCTGAAATGATGTTTCTTTCAGAGGACCCAGCGAGATGCTTAGTTGGCAAAAGTACAGACCACATAAAACTGACAATAAAGTTCAGACCCCAGAACACACAATGTCATGTAACTGTAATCCCAGCTCTTCTACTATGAGATAGGAAGTGGCAGCATGACAATTGTCCTGAAGTGTGCATCCCAAACGCAGAAACAAAATACTGTACCTCAACAAGGCAGGAAACACATGCCTTCCAAAGTCCTCTGAGCTCCACAAGCACACGAGGACTGTTGTATATGTACACACACACACAAATGTATTTGGCCTTGCAGAATGTCTAATAGTCTAAAGTTTTCTTTAATACTTTTCCAAAATGTGATACCTTGTTTTTTTCTGATTTATTGATTTGTAATTGACCAACTTTCAGCCAGTTTTCTTTTCTTTTTCTTTTCATATTTAAAAATGTACTACATCTTCACTCTTAGAAAGTAGTCCTGAGAGTAGCATATTCAGCACCCCAAACCCAATCCATCTCCAGAATATCAAAAAGATACTGTTAAATCAGACTTAATCTTTGGATGATGATACATGTGAGTGGGGTAAAGCATTTCCATCAGAAAGCACACAAAATTAAGCTACTTTTCTTTTCCAAATTGCCTTTCCCACCCATCCATGTATTGATCACTTCATGACCATGGGGCTATTTTAAATTTCATTGATTAACATTAAGATATTTTATCAAAACCTTAACTTCTAATTTCACAAAATAATGTCTTTTATAAAACTCTTGTTTTCAGTAAAAAAAAAAACAGGCATATAAATGATTAAAAATAGGAAGGCAGAACTGATAAAGAAGGCTATGGATGAAAAACTTCTATAAGGAACCCACTAATGTTTAAAATCTTAACACCTGTGATGGTGTGAATAAGAATAGGCTCATACATTTGAATGCTTACAAGGAATGCCACCAGTTGAGAAGGATTATGTGATGTAACCTTTTTGGAGCAGGTGTGGCCTTGTTGGAGGAAATGTTTAACTGGTGGAGTGAACTTTGAGGCTTCAAAATACCAAGCCATGCCCAGTGGTTCTCCCTTCCTGCTGCCTGTGGATCCAGATGTAGAACCCTTAGTTACTTTTTCACCATGTCTGCCTGCATGCTGCCATGCTCCCTGCCATGATGATAATGGACTAAACCTTAGAAACTGCAAGCAAGCCTCAGCTAAATGCTTCCATTTTAAAGAGCTCCTGGTTCTCGTGGTATCTCTTCACAGCAATAGAACACCTATGAAGACAACACTAAAGAGTAATATGTCCTGTATAGGATATTGGTTACATTGGGGTTAAAGTTGGAAAGTCTGTATTCCATTTTCATCCATCTAATTATGTCAGGTCCCAATTCAAGTGTTCTTATCCAAGACTGATGACAGAAATGCAAATGCCCAACCACGCAAAGGTTTGCAATGCTAAAAATTATAGACATGCAGATCACACATACATGTCTAGAAATAGCTATGTGGTCAGTGTTAAATTAAACAGACAAGTATGACAGCTAAATACTGTAGAATGAATATTCTCTTTGCATGTACTGTACAGATAGTACCTAACTTGCAATACCCATCCCACCCTCATAAATGTTTCCTCATACCTCTTTCAATATATCTTTTCCTTTCAATGGGTACAGTAATTTTGACTTTTAATTGTCAATTATCTTGCTTACTTTTCACTTTTATGTAAATAAAATTATATATTATCTTTTTGTGTGTCTAAGTGAATTTGTGCAACATTTTATACAATCATTTTATCAAAATAATTTTAGGTGGTTATTGCATGTACATTTCTAACATAGTGAAAGGGTGTTCTGTTTTGTAATTATATAACTTAGGCATTTTATTATTGAGCCCTTTCTAGTTTTTGGTTATTATAAAGTAATATTGTTCTTTTGAAAAGTCATTTGTTGACTATACAACTATACATATGTATTTTTATTTGTATGTAGACTTTAAAATAAAATTCTTGTTGTTGCAGTTTAAGAGATGGCACAGAGGGTTGTTGACAGAGATTTCTATCCTTCCTAGTCCCACAGCTGTTTGTCCCCAAAGAAACACATAGAGGTCTACATTAATTATAAACTGGTTGTCCTATTATCTCAGGCTTCTTATTAACTTTTACATCTTCAATTAGCCCATAATTCCTGTCTGTGTTAGCCATGTGACTTGGTACCTTTTATCAGTGAGGCGTTCTAATCTTACTTCCTCTGTGTCTGGCTTTCTCTGTGACCACTGCAGACTGAGCCTTTCCTCTTCCAAGAATTCTCCTCTTCTGTATGCCCTGCCTATACTTTCTCCCTGGCTACTGGCCAATCAGCATTTTATTAAACCAATACATAACTATTGTCTCACAGCAATGGGTAAAGGTACTTAGAGCTAAACTTGACTTTCTTAGCTTATTCTGGAACCTATATGGTAAAGGGGCAGGATGATTCCCACATGCTGTCTTCTTACCTCTACACATGTGTCATGGCATGTGTCCTGTCTCCCAACAATCTAAAATCCATGAACGTTTTCAAAAATCCCACTTCCTGTAAGATAATATCCATCCTCACATCTACCTGATGCTGCCGAGGGTTTTCCATAGCAGGTACATCCACACTTCCAGAATCAGAATGTGTGTTCCTAAAGCTATTTCAGGCCCTCAATGATTTTAAGATCTGGCCTTACTTTATAGGTATCATTCAAGATTACTACTGCTATCCAGGTATGGTTATTTTCTGTTTTGGAAAACTAGTATAGCTAAAATTTCATGTTCTTTTATGTTCTTGGTTATTATCATTAATGAGTTGTCTATTCAAGTATTCCACCCATTTTGTATCATATTAACTTTTGTTGTATTGATTCTTTAGCACTTTCTATTAATTTTTGAAATGAATTGCTACTCAATCTAAGAAAAAAATAATTTTAAGGCCCTACAAGGAAGAGGAGTTTAACTTGTATATCTCTGATTGATTTTTAAATTTTCAAATTTTGCTGGATGATTAATTACTTATCACTCTAAAACTAAAGATTGTTTCTCACTGACAAAAAAGGTTTGCCTAGTTATTTGCACAATATTAAATTTTATCCTTTTTATTATTCTATCAAGCAGATTATTGATATTGCTTTGCTGTGGAAAAATCTTTTTCTACACTATGTAAAAAAAAGTATGTATTACTCTCATTAGTTAATGAAAAACTGACAGCCTGGTAGCTGGGCAGAAAGTTAAGTGGGAAAGTCAAACTGAGAATGATGGGAAGAAGGAGAGTTGGGTCAAAAGAGGCATGAGTCAGCCACCAAGGAAGCAAGACAGATTACTAAAACTGGTTTAATTTAAATGTAAAGGTTAACTAGTAACAAGCCTGAGATATCGACAGAGCATTTGTAATTAATATAAACCTCTGAGCAGTTATTTGGGACTGGGTGTTTGGGACTGGAAATGTCCCTTTACATTTCTTCTTTATACTCATTGGGTAATAAATAGAAAATGACAACTAGAAACTGAGATTCATGTTTTATCCGGAAATATTTTTTCTTTTATTTCTTTGTTCTTCCTCATCTCCTATTAGAGTCTAACACCAGACATCCAGGTGAACACTGATGACTAAACGTAACTGATTTCCATTTCAGAAACATGAAATGGAACATACAAATCCCTAACTTGTAATTTAAGCAGACTAACAGAAACATATATATTTTTGTTAGAGAAGAAATTTCATGAAAACAAAAGAGAGAAAAATCATAGTAAGTTGTGCCTAATGCTGTCATTAGAAACTTGTGGGCCATAAATTCGTTTTGATTCCCTAACCTAAAACCTTTGTATGAAAAAATATAATGGGGATTTTCCACTTACACTATTTAAAAATAAGATAATATCACACCTAGAAAAATGGTCTGATGAAATGGCATTAAAGTTTTAGGTGGTATCATTAATCTAAATAATAATTCATCAACTTGCTAGTGCTACAACTATATTGAATCTTGGTAGCAGATGATGTTAAAAGTATGAGAATTTTATTTTAAATTAGTCATGTTAAGTCTTACTGCTAGCTACACACTGAACTATAAATATTTTCTTCTTCTACTTACAACATGATGTTGAATTGTAGCTATATCCCCACAATATATTATAACTCATGAAAGTTTGTTATTCTTTATAGAAATTGCATGGGAATGTAATAAAAAAGTGTTAAATTGTTAAGTTGCTCATATTCTTCTGTATAAGAAAATTAGCAATTTAAACCTAAGTTTTACAGTTAAAATACAGTTTCTTTCTATTATTCTGGATCTAAGGAAGGAAGAATTATTTAGGAAGCAATGTTTTCTTATGTGCCTAGAAATTTTCCATGAGACACATAATACTGTAGCTTTGTAAAATCTTAGGTTTCTAATCCACTTCTTTATTATCATTGAAAAAGCAAAGTATTAAAATGTAAAGTTGTATTTATGAGTCATACTATTGAAAAACTTCCAGACACCTAAAATGTTAGCAATGTTTTTTGATACAAGGAAGTGATGCTGATCTGGAAAACTGAATTTCACTCATAGCTATGAGTCAGTATCAGAATCACCACAGTAATAGGGCCCCATGTTCTGTTGCTCATGGACTGCCTCATCAAATGATCCCATAGTTTGACTCAGAAGAAGCATGAAATTTAAAAAAAAAATTAAAAATAAAAACATTTCTTGCCTTTTGGGGTTTTTGTCTACATTAAGAAATAATGACTAAAGCAGCGACAATTGTAACAAGGGTGATTCTTTAAAGACATCATTAAAACATGATAGATTTTCAGTTCTTAAGGCATCTAATGACCTAGCGTCATCACGAAATTGTTAAATGCTCAAGTCTCATTGAATCATAAAAATGGGAACTAAAAAGTAGAGCTATTAGGTCTCAGATGATCTTTTGCAAAGGTGAGCCATAATATTAATAATCAATGGTGGACTATTAATAAAAGAAAGTAAAGCAATAGTAACACAATAATAACAAAAAAGTCAAAAATCATTCAAACTGAATGTAGACATGCGCTGGAATAATAATTTTAGAAGTTAGGAAAATTTGGGGAACCCAATACAAAATTTCTATTTCTGAATATTATCACTGTGGTTATGAGCTAGTCTTGAGTCAGTATAAGGTTAGAAAAGACAGAAATGGAAATATTTATAGGCTTTCATTGTGATCTTGGTGAGTAAGAGGCACTGTGTGAGAACCATCTCAGTTATTGTAATGATTTATTAATTTCTTTTAATTTGCAATTTTACATTTTTAGTAATTGACACTAGCACTTGGTTTTGTTGACTTTTTACATTGTGTTTTTGGTCTAACTCATGTTTTGCACATTTCTTGGTCTTTCAAATATTGCTGTTGTCAGTGTTTGTTGGTTACCATGCGTCTTACAGACACAATTTATATGAATGTTAGTTTTAAAAAGAACTTCAAATAGTTAGCTATCTTTTATATCACAAGGTAGTTATCTTCTTCCCAGACATCTGCAAAGCCCAGCTTTCACTAGATGATTCAAATCTAATGCCAGTGAACTGTAATCATCTCTTAATGAGATATAAATCTTTTAGTTTTAAAATACCATTTAAAAGTTGTCATTAAGACATGATAGATTTTTAGTTCTTAAAACATTAAATAACTCAGTGTGGAATTGACCTAGTTGGTAGATGAATAAAGAATCAACTTATTTATGTCTCTTTAATGAACATTAAATGTCTATCTGAAGTTAAGTAAAGAATATCAGTACAGAAGAAGTGAAGATGGAAAGAAAATGGGCAGTGTACTGTTTACCTGGGACCCATTACAATGTGTGATAAAGCATAGTCAGTCTTTCAGCTAATTCTGTAGGGTTTACTTACCCCATAGAACAAGAATGTGGGAGTAATTACAGTTAAACACAATGATCTGAAAGAGACAAGAATTTGGATATTACTCAGTCTCTTCAGATATTTTCACAATATTACTCAGTATTGGCAACTAAGTGTTATTTCTGCTACCTTCTATGGTATCTTACTCCATTTATTTCCACCAAAATGCATACATTTATGTCTACTCTTCTAGGCCGTCATGTGTATTAACTCAATCTCAGTCATGTTTCTCCATCCTCCATTCGATTAAAAAAAAAAGCCAATCGATAACACTGATCAGACTGATCTGCTTTTCAGTGTTTTGCATCAACTTTTCACTGTCAACAGTAAAGTCCAGGATCTTTAACCTACTGAATCTCTCTGGCCATATTTTTCTTCATCCTGAATCCTTCACCCTGCTAACAGAATCTAGATCAGTGTCTCCAGCCCTTTTTTTCACAAATGGATGGGGAATATACAGCACAGAATTGTAATGTTGGTTTCTTGAGGTAATGACAAGCTAACAAGAAGACAGGGAAATAGAACCAGACCTCAGAGTCCAAGGAGATACATCTCTTTTGCTCACCTCAAAGGATCATTTGGTCCTAACTTCTGTCCTCTGTTTTCAGCCTTTTTTCTTCCTGCATTCTACAATGGCCTTCTTTAAATGCAAACTATTCCATGTCTCACAGATCATAAAATACTGCAGGTATGTTGTTCTCTGTATACACTTTGCTCTTCTCCTCTTCCAAGTAAAAGAAGAAGGTAATGATGACAATTGGAAAGTCATTGTATGGGAGGAGTTAGGATGGAGTCTCTTTTTACCAGGATTTTCTGAAGAAATGGCACCAGTAGAACACAATTAGACAGCATATATGCATGAATAAGTTCATATAATGTGTGTTGTGTGATATTTTATTTGTGTTCTGAAAAATAAAGTTTTCTTTGAGTCAGAGGGCAGAACTAGCCACTAGTTAACCATAGAGGTTTGAAGGAGAGTAGAGGGAGTCCAGGAAGCAATAAGACATAACTAAGACAAGATGTTTGCTCTTTGGGTTAGAGAAATTGAGGCAGGAAGCGATTGTGCCTCTGCTTCTCTGATTTTCCAGGTTTTACATGGTTCCTGACTCTTGGTTTTTATTCATTAGCTTAATTAGTTTTATACTTCATGTATACATAAGCACACAGAGTTAAAAATGAGAGATGAATGACCTAATGGTGTAAAATTTGGTACAAAGGAATCATATTTTTTGCAAATTTTCAGGGAAGTTGACAGGCGGCAAGCTTTAGCAGGAGCAGATATCCAGTCTGTAAGTGATATTTTCTCAGAGAAACACTAGTACAGTTTATATGATTCCAACTTGGTGGACAAATATTACCACACAAAGAATGATAAGCTTGTCTACTTAGGAAACTGATTGGAGATGTTTATCTCATCTGCAATGTGTCTTTCACAGTCCCATAGATTGATGCTTGTTTAAATAACCGTTTCTGTAGCCTGGACAAGTTGATGCACAGTGAGCACACAGCTATAGTACTATTGGACTGTAGGGAAATAGGTTCACACTAAAATGTTCTATAATCCATATGAAATCTATTGTGTAAATGATTGCAGTGCTAAGACTTATAACATCAACTAACCCCATGTTAATAGTGTGCAAAGTATTGGCAGGTAGAGATCTTCCCATATTTGCTTAATCTACAGATATAAGTAACTTGCAATTAAAAATTGAGTGTTGATATGCTAATAAATTTTACTCTGTGGTTGAAGTTGTTTCCTCAACTTCAGCAGGATAAACATTTGCTAAAAATAAGGGCAATGAATTAGAAAGTCCAAGGTGAATAAATTTTCACGGATCTCTTCAAAGTGAACATCCACCCAGCTTCATGTTGAAGGATCATCTCTTTGAAATTAGTTGATTGAATTTTAATGAGGTTTAAAAAATTTTGTGATTTTGAATTAAGTGTTTCCAGAAGGGACAGAGCTATCAGTTTGGCTCTAAATTCTTAGTATAGTTCTCAAGTGGTTACAGGGGAAAAGATTCAGCTGCAATGCAGTTTTTAGGATATAAACCTCAGATTGATGGAGGCAATTGCTTGCTTGATTTGGTTGATATTCGGCCAAAATCTATGAGCTCACATTTATCGGTATTAACTATATTTACTATTACCCGACTGGAATTTGAATCATTCAGTGTGTAGTCCTAATAATAATGCTATATGACTAGGGGCTGCTTCTTCAACATTATTTCCAGCTAATTTATAATCAAGATGTTCAATTAATAATCTCAGCACTTTATGCAGTGTTAAGTCAGCTGAAAAATATGTGATTTTTCCACTTTTCATTTTTCACAATGCTGAGGAATGCATGATAATGAGAGTAAATGGGGAGCCGAGAAAGCAACAAGGGTTGGCAGAATAATGGGGAAGGAGCAGATTTTAAGAGAAGGGCTGAAGTGTTGATAGAGTTTTCTAAAATAAGTAGAGGCACAGAACTATTGCAAATATAAAGCAGTTACGTCTATAAAACTCAGTTAATTATTAAGGATTTCTTTCTAAATAAAACTAATGTGAAAGTAGAATACGGATGACCTCTGTTTCTGACCTCTCTGCAGCATCTTCTAGAGCAGTGGTTCTCAACCTGTGGGTCAAGACCCCCTTAGAGGTCGAACAAACCAATCACATGGGTTGTGTATCAGTTATCCTGTACATCACACATTTACATTATGATTCACAACAGTACCAAATTACGGTTATAAAGTAGCAATGAAGATAATTTTATATATGGGGGTCACCACAATATGAGTAGCTGTATCGCAGGGTCCTAGAATTAGGAAAGATGAGAACCAATGTTCTAGAGAGTGATTAAGATTCTTCCAATGGCTTTATCTTCCCCAAATTTATCAGAAATATTATTTTCTCCCCTATTCCCAAACAAGTGTTATTTTCTATACCTCAGGATAATTAGGAAATGTTAATTTGGGTTAAATTAATCCATTACCAATCTGATCAACATTAACAAGGTATAAAGGTATTTCTCTTATTGCTAGCAGGTTGAAACGAAGAAATCTCTCGGAGTAAAATAATGAGTACTATTGGCCCATTCCTGATTTCTTTTTTGTGAAGTATTTCTGTCATTGTTGAATTTTTAGGATCTTGGTAGGTAGCTACAGACATAATTCTGCCAAAGCCAGGGTTAAAAAATTATATTTAAGCTGTATTTTCAAACAGAATAGACTGCACAAATAACTTTCTGCATAGAGATACCTGTTCCAGAGACCTTTGATGAGTTTAGTGTGATTGAATTACAAAGACTACAGAGAACAGAAGGTTTAAGAGCTAAACCTACAAAAGGACTTAAAGGCTTTATGCCATTCAAAGCAGCATAATATCATCAGCAACGAAAAATAAAATACACATAGGCGTTAGCTAAAAAGAAAGTACACTGGCCATGTTGTAATTCTTGCAACTGTGGAATCAGCCAGCTGAAATGGCCCACGACTGACCTGCTAGTACTTGACACAGCATTAATACAGCAGGATTTCCTTTATACTATCTTTGGAACCTTCCCCTTCTTGTCTGCGTAATTGATCAGGACTCCTAAGAGACTGTGTGGAAGGCTGCAGTAGTGGCTAAAGAAAGTCACTAATGGACTGGCAGGCAGTATGAAACAAATTTTAGCCTGGCCCTGAGGATGATTTAGGCCATTGAGAATATACGGGGAAGAGCTTGAATGAGGCAGCCTATGGAAAAGAAGGTTGATCATAATCATAAAAATCATTAAGTGAGCGTTTGTGTGGTACAACACAGTTAAGAGTATCAGTGCCTTCATCCAGGTTTTGTCTGCTCCTTGTCTCACACAAGGACCAAACAGAAGACTGCTTCATCATGAGGGGTAAATTAGGAATAAAGTGTTTGGTACTTTACAGCTTAGCCCTTGCTTGGTGATGCAAAAATTCCTTCCTTCCTTCTGGTCTAGGTTTAGAGTAGAGTTTGATTAAACAGGAATTTCTGAGGCACAGTTAATACTTAAAAAGATGAGAAAACACCTTAAAGAATTATATCTAATTAGATATAATTTATATTTGTTTATAAAAGGAATTGTTTGAACTGTAGAAGCTCATTTTTTTGTGATATCTCTAGATAGGGAGAAGAAAGTTTTGGATAACATTTCACCAAATTCTTCACCTATTTCATACTACATCTCTGACAGAAAGGAAATGTGATGTTTTTTTCTTTGATTAGAAAACACAATGTTAATTTATTTTTTCCCTTCACGTGTAGAGGATGGAAGCACACATGTGTCAACGCACATCTTTAGAAGTAACAGGGGAACTGTAGGTATTTGTCACCTTCAACCATGCTTGAGATAAGATCTCCTAGTCATTAGGAATTTCACAATCAAGGGCAACCGCGGTCTCATGTGTCCAATATCGAGCAACATTTCGGATGGTGTAGCCACCTCCACCAAGCATCAGCAATGGCAAGTTAAAAGGTTTTACTACTTCCACACGTTTAGCATGACCTTTGACAGTGAGATTGAAGCATCTAAGCCTATCACCAGACAGAGAGTCTGTACCATACTACAGCACCACAGCACTAGGACGGTACATCTCCATCACTTTTGAGATTATAGGCTTAAAAATCTGTCCATACGATTCATCATCTATATCATCTCTCATGGGAAAATTGACAGCACAGCATTTCCCTTTTCCAGCACCAATATCCTTCAGGTCTCCTGTTCCAGGAAGGTATTCCCCATACTTTCGGAATGAAACTCTCACCATGCAATCCTTTGTATAAAAAAGCTTCCTCCATGATGGATGTCTATGCCAATATACAAGACTCTCTGATGATACTTTATTAATTCAAGTACGGCAAGCACAATATCATTAACATAGCAGAATCCTGATGCATCTGACTTTTAGGCATGATGTAATCCTCCAGCCCAGTTGATAGCCATATCAGTTTGTTGTCGGTTTAACTTCACAGTTCATATAATGATCACGTTGAATATTTTGGACCGGATTTCAAACTGCATATTAGTCCATCAAACATGACAAACCAGAACACTCCAGAATATATGGAAAAAATAAAACAGCATCTATTTAAAAATCTTTTGAGTGTTACCACATGCACCTGGTGTTCAGATGCAAGCTAATACAGAAGATGCTGTTCATGAAAAAAGTGGGAATGAGGATGGAGTAGACCTAGACAAGAGGATTTCTATTCATGCATCAGACAAGTGGATAGCTTGTGATGAATAATTCTCAGATTTGGAGGATGAAGGTGAAGGCGGTCATAGAAATGTTGCTGATCACAAGAAGGGAGCAAAGAAAGCTAGGACTGATGATGAAAAGAAGGAGACAGAAGACAAAAAGACAGATAAGGAAGAAGACAAATCCAAGGACAGTAGTGGTAAGAAAACAGATACCAAAGGAGCCAAGTCAGAACAACTTAGCAATCCTTGAATTTGACTCCCCAACATAAGGATCCTTTTGAAAATTGAAATAATACTGGGCTAAGAAATCTTTGCGGTTTGAGGACTCCTGGTTTCATTTTATATTGTTTTGGCATGGACTGTATTTGTTTTCAAAATGGCTTATTTTTGTTTTCCTTGGCAAGTTTTATTGTGAGTTTTTCTAGTTATGAAGCAAAATTTCTTTTTTCCACCATGCTTTATGTGATTGTATTTAAATTGATGTGTTATTATGTCAAAACACAGGATCTATCAAACAAAACAAAACAAAAAGTTCTCCTAGTCACTGTTTCCTCAAGAGGCTATCTGACCTTAGAGCATCTGGAGATTCTTCTGGCTCAGCCTCTCATTTCTTGGGAAGAGCACAGTAGGATTTCAGGCACTTGGGTTGTGGTGTCTTACTTTTAAGTTGGCTTTGGGAATTCAAACTAAGTTCATTACATTTGTATGGCAAGCACTTTACCCACCAGGTTTTCTGTCCAGCCCAATAAGAGTTTCTTAAAAGACAACTCTGAAGAGGGAAGGTTCCATTTATGTAAACTCTATGTATGCCAATGAAAAGGTGTCCTCTAGCACGTTTAAGGTCAGTTTCCCTGAATATTGTTTGTAACAGTCTGAGCAACAAGAGATTTTCCAACGTTGGAGCTTGTCAAAGTTTACCCTGTTTTTAGATCTCTTCACCAACATCACCAGTGCCTTAGATTAAATTTTGTACATTCAACGTTAGATTATGTTTAAGTTTTCCAGAACCTTCTTGAATTGCAAATGACCCTAAGATCAAAGACTTTAAGCCTTTATCAGGTACCAGGCCCCTGGTATCACTAGCAGACTGGGATCACATAGCCAGCTAAGAGTAAAAAATGAAAGGATAAAAGGAAGAGGAGGCAAATAGTAAGAACAGATAGCTGAGGCTATGGGAATGAACTTTCAGGGCTCTGTAATTTTGCCTGCAATAATTCTGACCTCTGAAAGGACTACAGGGATAGGAGGTGTATCAGAGGTTGCAATTCTTTTCTCCCTATTGTCCTGAGTGACATTAAACACCACAAATAGTTTAGATTAACTTCTTTCCTTCAACATATAAAATACTTAACAACTGCTCATGAAAGGCATGCCTTCATATACTGAAGGGTTATTCAAGATTTTTTTTTAATATGAGTTTCAAACACTTACTGTCTGTGTCAATCAAATGCAGATACTTTCTTCATTACTATGACGATATAAGTAATGAATATGTAAAAATTACAGGAAGGTAAGGAAACAAAATGAGGGAAAGCTTACCACCTGAAAGTGAAGCAACACCCTGTCTATAAGGAATCTTCAAGCAGATTTTAAGTAGGGTATGAAATCTTGCTTAGTCCTTCTTCCTTATTTGTTTCATGAAACACCATGGTTCATGAAGGTACCAGAAAAAAATGATGTATACCAAGGCAATCCAAATTACAATGTGGCCCCAACAGCCTGCTATTGCTATATGTGCCACTCACCTAGGCTCATCTTTACACATCACCCTATTAACGTCTCATGTATCACATAGGTCCTCATAGCTATCACTCCCCAGAAGACACTTTTGTTAATCTTTGCCTCTTGAATTTTCCCTCTACATCAGTGCTACTTCTGCATCCTCTCTTTTCATTTCATGGCATGGTGTCCTCTAATCAAAGCACTAGGGAGGAAAAATGTTTCCCCAAAACGAAGGTCACTGGAGCTTGCTGACTAGCCAGTCTAATTGAATTGGTGTTCTACAATTTTGTTGAAGACCTGATCTCTAAAAATAATGTGGAGAGTACCTGGCAAGACACCCAGTGTTGCCCTTTGGTCCACACATGCATTCACACCCAAGGGTATACTTACTAAGAAACACATGCACAAAATTTCACAGACATCTGTACAAAATTTTGTTAGTAACTCATATTCACTGTAATAAATCTAAAACCTGTTTTACTTCCAGGAAGCTCTTTCTGGCTACCTTACAGATTTGTGGCCAGCTGTACTAGGGTCCTTCCTGTCTACATTCCATGCTTGCCCATAGCATTGAACCTTCTTTTAAGTCCACTTAACAAGTCTCCATTTAAAAATGTATTCATTTTAAGCATTTTCTAGTTTTATAGTGTATCTCCCCATTAAGATGTGACTTAATTATCTAGTGATAATCTTTAATACTCTGAATAAATGTTTAATGAAGGAATAAAATTACTGGTACATTTGGCATTTTAGATATTTTACTTTTAATCTGGAAAGGTAAGGTAAGTGAACACATAAAATAGTTGTTAAAAAATGAGATCTAAAAGTTCTAAGATTTGTTTACATGCAAATCTAAATCATTTGTTGGTTTCCTTTTTTGGATAGAAATAACTCAGATTTATCTCTATATTGTTGAACTGAAATTGATTGTTTGAAATCCAAGGATTTATATATTAAATGTTTGTAGTCTGGGACAGAAGGGCTGGGTATGAAACATGTTTTGGAATTGACATAAAGGTATTTCCTTAGGTGATCAAGTCTTCATCATTTTGTCTTGTTTTTCTTAAGATTTGATAAATTCAGAAAATTGTTTATATACATGTTTTGCTTCTTTGTTTACTTCTTTCCTAAAATTTTAATGTCAGAGATATACTACATGTCTGTTTCACTATTATAATGTCTAATTTTCTTCCTGTCACCCTGATTCACTCTAAATAAATTTTTCTTGTGGTAGTGAAATAGCTTATGTTGAGATAGTGTACTTTAGACAATGCAGCAAACAATTTCTGTAAATCTTTACTGAGTCTAAAGTAATGAGCTATGAATAAAAACATTGTCTCCTATTGGCATGACCTCCTGAAAGGGGCAAGACAAAGACAATATTTGATGTGGAACATCAAAGCCTACTAAACCAAATGGACAGGAATAACAGGATATTTCAAAGTGAAAAGAAGCATAATTCTTTTGATTCAATAGTGTCACATGGTAGCCTTTCTTCTCTCTACTTATGAATGTTTTGGACATTATAAATTATATTTTATTATTTTGTGTTGATGAAAGTTTTCCCTGAACATGAGTGTGTGTAATGCATGTGCACATGATACCCATGGAGGCCAGAAGAATATGTCAGTTCCCTTAAGAGTTGAGTTAATAGTAGCTTTGAACCACTAGATGTGTGCTAGAACTGTAAACTGGGTCCTCTGAAAGAACAATCAGTGCTTTTAACTGCTGAGCCAAATCTACAGCCCACGTACTAAAATATTAAGAGCATTCTTGTTGACATTAAAGTGACTGGCTCCCTTCTCAAATTCAGGAGGTGATTAGCAAGGCCTAGATAGCATTTCTCACAGTTTCTGCTAGATCTAGTTTCTGTTGAGAATATTCTTGGACAGCTATTGTCCGGGCTAATATCGGAGAGGGAGAATACTCCTAAATTCTATGTTCTTCATGTTCTGTTAAAATCCCTAGGTGTTTTCACCTAGGGATTCATTGGAATGGTGTAAGTGCCAGCTAAGTCTGTTCTTTAAGACATTCAGTATCATCCTGCTGGACTCACAGAGGTTGTAACAAACTTCCCAATTCACTGACTCAACAGATAAAAAACTTCCTCAGTAGGCATTTTGGAGCGTAGTTATGACCGTAGAACTCCCCGCCCCCTGTTCCCTCCTCAGTTTCAAAGCAAAGGAGCCTTTCTGTACAGCTATTGATTTCTAGTATGTGTACCTCTTGATAGGACTCAGTTATTATCTCACACATAAGGGTTTGTCTCGGGACAAAAATGCAAAACCTCATGGTTTCTTTCATCTCAGTTTCTAACATCTTCCTGGTTTGAATTCCAGGAATGTCAACAAACAGTTATGCATCAAATGTCTTTGACTGGGCTTTTATCAGCCCAAAGGGAGTAAATATGGATGCCAAATGTAGAGTTAGGGACTCAGGGACACATAAAGTGAATGACACTTGTTTTCTCACTTGGATTCCTTTTGTATGGGATTGGACACTGTTCAATAATAATTTTGTATTCCAGGTAAAATTTAAGGAAAGTCAGAGGCTGAATGAAGGATATAAATGTGTTTCTTCTCAGAGATGGAGCCTGAATATGGATTAGTATAAAAGTTAAAATAAAAATTTTTATAAGACCAAGTACTTCTCCAAAGACTATAGAAAATGATCAGGTCTTGATACTTAGCAAGTGCTGTAGAACTCAGTCTATCTCAAACTATGCCTTTGTGTCTAAAAAAGTCAGGATACAAATTATCTCTGACTTGCCTTTATAAGACCCATGGGTATTTATCTCAGGCTGGAATGTGTGGTCTTTTACTTGCAGAAACATCTTTAAGAAGAGAGACAAAGTGAAAATTTAAAAATAGTGTTTCAAAGCCTAAATAGCAAAGCAAACAGAAAGTCATTTGATTTGGCCACTTCTGTATCTTATGGATCAGGCTATTGATCTATCTATCACACATAGATTAACTCCAATGCTCTGCTGCTCATTCTTTGAGATAAACTGTATTTGCTTGTACCACTCCACCTGCCTTCTTGGATAACAATGCCCAGGAAATGAGGAAGGCTGTGGCCAAGCCCTGGATAAAGAGAAGCATCCCTCCTTGTTTCTTATACCTCACTGTCCTCGTTGCCTTTCTTCCACCAGTCTTTTATTTCTGTGTTTGCCAAAGAAAAGAATTAATAGAGGGGAGGTTTTAGGTCTGTGGCAGATTTCATTGGCTGTGCTATTTTTTTTCTCAACCTATTCTCACATAAATGGCAGGACACTTAGAAACTATCTATATGCTAAGTTACTCTTTTGGTCAAAGCTTATTGAGGGTGAGGATTAATATTTGGAAACTTCCGGAAAGCATGTATCTTATGTATCCTCCCTTCATAAACTCTTCAAGGCTGTGGATTCCCATCTTTGTATTGAAAAACACTTTGAAATGATCAGGGCAATAACTCATACTCTGAATGAACACAGGTGGAATTCTTCACTGTGTGACTCTAGCTATTTCCAGTATCATTTTTTTGTGCCTGTAGAATGGACTCACTGCACACAATATTTAAGAAGAGATTTTCTCACTGTTTCAACATATTCCAATAATCCCTACCATGTTCTCATATCATCATTATACCTGAAATACCATCACATTCTTGTTATCTACAACTCCTTTCCTTAGCAGGCCATGAACTGCAGTTTTTGCTAGTCTGAAAAGAATAGTCATGTGAGTAAGCACATACAATTTGCATGTTATAAATGTAGTGTTGACATCTGCACATGCCAACATTCAGAGATGCAGCCATCAGGGAATCACCCTGTGGGGATTATTGAAGCATTTTGTATAATATTTCTCAAAATGGAAGCTAGTATCAGTTACCCATTGAGATTTTTTAACTAGATGGATAAACTTTGATTCCCTGGGTAATATGGATATTCATTGCATTTTTAAAACAATTCTGTGCTATGACACTTGGCAAATCTCACCATTCCAGAAAATTAAGAAATCATATATCTGAGTGGGTCTGTGAGGATGTTTCCCGAGAAAATTATTGTGCGGCTCAACAAACTGAGTGGGGAAGCCCCATAAAGTAAGCTGAACAAGACAAAAATGCTTTTTTTTTTCTTTAAAGTTTATTCAAAACAACAAACAGTCTTCAAGCTCACCTTGGTGGCTGACCAAGTCCACGACCAAAATCTCCTCTTAACTGGAACTCGGTGCTGCACCAAGGGGCACAGCACTCCTTCTGTAGGTGACTGTCTGCCTCCCCACTGTGAATCTTGCCAGGCACTCACCCTCTGACCCTTTGGGCTGAGACCTTCCAGTTTCCGGACGGCTAAGGCGCAGGGTGGCAGGCACGATCTCCGGAGGTAGGTGGAGATAATCGCGGAGATACTGAATGCCCTCATTCATAAGGTACCAATAGAAGTGCTTCCAGGCAAACTGCTCCTTCACATAGCCTGGAGACTTCAGTGACTGCATGGCCTTCATGACATGAAGGTTGGGCACCTTCCTGTCTGCCAGCTGGGTGTTTGGGCATACGGACATCCTTCTTGGCAACCATCACTCCTTCTTTAAAAAGGAGCTCAGAGATGGCAATGCTGTTCTTCTTGGACTTCAACATCACGGCAGTTGCAGGGTCCAGGACAGAGGCTGGAAAACACAAATGCTTGAAAGAAGAAGGAAACAGCTGTGTCTTTGATTTTGCCTAAATTCAGTGGCCATGTTTGTTTCTTCTACCTGTGGACATCAGGCTCCAGGTTCTTTGGCTGTTAATCATGAATCTGATGTGTGATTCCCCAGGGTGTTTGGGGCTTTGTTTTTGGTCTAAGGATGAATCATTTCTTCCTCTGGTCATAGGGCTGGTAGTGTTTGGGATTAAGAAAACGCTGGTTTAGTCATTTTTCCACCCTGTAGACATCTACTATGGGACTCTGCAATGGCTAATCATGTAAAATGATTTCATAACAGTTTTGTTAAAACTGGGTATCATATTGCTTCTGATTATGGTCAGAATGCTGCTGAACATCCATTTGAAGCATCATAGATTAGAATCATTGCTATTTGGAAAAATTTAAAATTAAACTCAGCTGGGAACCTAAAGTCTAAAGTGTATAAAGCAAGACTGGACCATCAATCATTCTTTTCAACCCACTTTCCCTTTCTTTTAGAACATACATAATGTCCTCAAATTGTAGGGGGCTTGAAAAACACAAATCAAGGTACTTGTTATTTCAAAACTCTGTTATATCATAACACTTTGGAAAACTTGGGTTTGTTCTGTGGTGTTTCTGAGTAAAGGAAATATGTGTTCTTATGTCACAGGAAAACTTCTATGTATACTACTCAAACTGTTAGGCTGACCTATCACTTTCTGCCTGGTGTGCTCTCTTCTCAGACTGCAAAGAAAGCTGCCTTTCCATAGAACAGTCTACAGCAATTTTAGGCTTTCGTGTTTCTGCCTAGTCCTCTTAGCTTATAAGTGACCTTCTGACTTGAATACAATGGCATATTCCTGTAATGTCATCAATGCAGTGCTTGAGACTGGATGACCTGAATTTGAGCACAGCTTGTGCTGCATAGGAATCTATGTCTCAGAAATAACAATATAATAAGATGTCTTCTGGTGTGTGTGTATGTATGACCTGAATGCAACCCTTAGGATTAAAATGAAATAGCAAAACAAAGCAAAGTGATTTAAAATAAAGGAACAGATTCAGGGAATACTTCCTTTTTCCCAGTTCTGTTGGTACTTGATTGGCACATCACTCTTGATTTCTTGACTTTTTCCTTTTTTTATGCAAATGGTCCCTTTATCTGTCTCTGTTATGGACATTAATCTCTTTCCATACCGTAGAAATGGGGAACCAAAGGTAGAGTTGATGACACAAAGAGCTTGTATGCTAAATTACGGCACTTTGAGAGGTAAAGAAGAGTGGAGGGCAGTTGTCACTAGATTGTGTTTGTTTTTCTTGGTTTTGTTGGGTGGCTGTATGGCTATTTATCCACAGGTATTTTCTTACGTAGGAATTTAAAGCAGACATGTAGATCTGGGGAGAAGATTCTGTGTAGAGATAGAGAATTAAAGGAAGATTCTGAAGTGTTTGTTTTAGAAGAAAAGAATGAAGAATTTAGGAGGAAAAAAGAAGGTCGGATGTTAAAATGAGGCAGGAGAGTAATTTTCAGATGTGTGTGGATAATATGTGCTGGAAAGTTCATCAATTAAAATGTTTATTTTTCTCTAATTGAAATAATAAACCATTGCAGAGTTGCGTGTGTGCATCTCTCTCTCTCTCTCTCTCTCTCTCTCTCTCTCTCTCT
>LOEQ01012473.1:7716-22557 GCA_001685075.1 Bramus lutescens
GCCATAAATAAAGGTGATTGAGCCTATAATTCATGATCCTAGGGAAGCTAAATAAGAAGGTGAACCCAAAGAAAAACACGTAGTTATCCTTCTGGATATCAGAAGTAGACTACATTTGGCACTTTTATGTATCCTTATTCCTTTGGAAATTGCTTCTCCAATCCAAGATTCAGTATTATAGTCAAATGTCTCAATGTTCATTGTATGGAGAATCCATTAATCCATAGGTGCTCATCTAACCTTTAAAGTCCCAACTATCTTTTTGTATTCTAAGTTGTCATTTTCAAAAGCCAGAGATTCAAGAAGTACTCATCTAATATCTGGGTCTGTCACTCCTATTTGTACAGCCTTAGTTGATCTTTGTAAAAAGTCACTAAAGGTTTCTCTCTGGCCTTGTTTAACCCTGGTATATGATTAAATTCATTTTCCTAGTTCTTAAATCCTGTACCAATCATTTAAGGCTGCATTGTAGCATAGGGACAAGATTTGTTTATTGTAAAGTGCTTGAACCTGTGGGTCAATATAAGTGCCTTTACCAAGAATTTGATATTGGGAAGTCCAAAGGCCTTTTGCTTTTCCTTGTTGTTCCAAAATGTTTGTTGTTTTTTCTGAAATAAATTCTAAACATTAATTGAGGTCCATCATCCAGGACTGATGAAACTAACTGAATCAAATCATGTGGAATTGCTTTGATGCTAGAAGACCATGTCTTTATTATCTCCCATATGTCACAACAGCTTGCTTAACTTCATTTAGATCAATCATTCCTATTGGTATCCATCTACCCTCTTTGGATTGTTTTGGTCCTTTAGAACTTGATGTTTTTTGAGAGTAGATTACAGGGTAGGAGGCTAAAAGCCTGGGTAAGTCATCTCTGACAGCTACTGGTGATGTTGAATCCTGTCCTTGTGCCTTCTTTCCTTGTTCATCAGCTCCAATAATTTCCTCAATTATTTCAAATCTTTTTACTATTGTCTTTTGTAAAGCCTGAATTTCCTGGCCTATATATATTTCTAGTAATTTCATTGAGGCACCTAGCCTCTGATCCTCATTCTGCACATGTGAATTCCAAGGTCTGAAGTTTCTCCTTTAAAGATAACATATCATCCTTGAACATTACTTGAATAGTGTGCAGATTGCCTTCCTGGAGAGATACTCTATCTGCTAACTTATCATAACTTNATCCTGTCCTTGTGCCTTCTTTCCTTGTTCATCAGCTCCAATAATTTCCTCAATTATTTCAAATCTTTTTACTATTGTCTTTTGTAAAGCCTGAATTTCCTGGCCTATATATATTTCTAGTAATTTCATTGAGGCACCTAGCCTCTGATCCTCATTCTGCACATGTGAATTCCAAGGTCTGAAGTTTCTCCTTTAAAGATAACATATCATCCTTGAACATTACTTGAATAGTGTGCAGATTGCCTTCCTGGAGAGATACTCTATCTGCTAACTTATCATAACTTTTTAACAAATTTTGATTGTCAAATTCAACAATATGAATCATTTCAGATAAGTTCTTAGTACCCTTAGATATGGATTCAATTTTGTCTGTCAAATTAATGTTAGCCTTTTTAATAGTATTATTTTTTTCAGGTAACTTTTGATTTTCAATGGTATTAATCCTGTCAACTAGTTGTTCATTATTAATCTGTAAATACTGGATCATTCCTAAAAGTGCCATATTCTTCAATAATGATAGAATATGAAGGAAAATCTGAGTCCCCAAACCCAATAAATTGAAGTATCACCATAACCATATGAGCCTTGCATAATAAAATCCATAGTATTAGCATAAAAGTTTCAATATTAATGTAGTCTGACATATTGATTTATTAATTACCTGTTATGTGATTCATTAAACTGTAATCTTTGTTTTCCAGCAGATGTTGTGATTGCAGAGTTACGGTGGTAACAGGAATGATCCTGAGCCACTTTAGTTTCCAAGCTACTTTAGTTTCCCGCCTAGGTACTGGTTAAATACTGAGAAATATGCTTTTCTCGACAAATTAAAAGCAATTAAATCAGTTCCATACATGGAACAAGAAACCTAGATCTCATGGGTAGGGAGCAGAAACTGAAAGTTGCACAAGTCACCACGTGGCAAGGAACCTTGCCAGGGAACCGTGCCAGGGAATGTGACAGTTGTGCATGTGCTTGGGAAATTTCCAAGTTGCCACACACAGTAAACACCACTGTGGTGGGGGTTCTACAAAAAAAATCTTCTTAGGTAAAAGCAAGCCAAGTGGGCAGGGTTGGGAGACTGCCTGGGCCATGGACTGGCTAGGCCTGTAGGACATCTACCCAGTAGGTGTGGAGTCCACATCCACGTGGGTGCCAAATGAAGAAGGATGCTTAGAAGAAATCCCACACTAGCTCATAATTGAGAACTAGATGGTTATTTATTTATGGGTAGACTCACAGATCAGAATCCTCTGCTGGAACAGAGATCAGAAACTGTATCCCACAGCTGGAAAAAAGTCCAAATGCATGCTCTGCATCGGCATAAATAGTATAAGAAGCCACACTCCGGTTGTCAGGTAACTACTGGCTGTAGGACTTCCTACAGCAGGTTAATTTAAGTTGTAAGAGCTAGTTAATAATAAGACTGAGCTAAAAGACCAAATAGTTTATAATTAATATAAGCCTCTGTGTCCTTCTTTGAGACTGAATGGCTGTGAAACCAGGAGGAACAGAAGCTTCTATTTACACATTATAATCTTTTAACAATTGTGAACAGTGCCATCCTATCTACCTAATAACTATGTGCTGAAGATTTTTTTCCATCATTTTTTTCTAATGGTACCATTAGAGTTTATATTATTTATTTATTTACTGTTTAATGCTGATTTAGTCAGTTATTCAGACAGCTTGTGGCTTTGTTCATTGTAGTACCCTGTTTGTCATGAACAGTGTTGGTGCTGCACTCAGTGGCTCACCTTGTAATCACAGAACTCACAAGTTGAAGGGAGGAGGATCACGTGTCCAGCCCAGTCTCAGCTACACAGTCAGTTCTATGTCATCCTGAAGTAAATCAGCCTACTCACCAGAAACAAACAAAAACAATTAAACTTAAAAGGAAGAGTGTTTTGAGGAGGATAAGCTGAGTCTTCTGACTCTTCAGATAATGAGGAATTCCCCTCTGTATGCTATGAATACCACTGGTTAATGAAGAAGCGGTTTTGAGCCTGTGATAGGGTAGAGCAGAGCTAGGCAGGGAAAACTAAAACGAAACTACAGTGGAGTCAAGAGAAGCCAAGTAACCCTGCCAGAGAGAGATGCCGGAACTTTACCCAGTAAGCCACAGCCTCATGGCAATGCACAGAATAATGGAGATAGGTTAATTTAATATATGAGTTAGCCAGAAATATACTTAATCTATTGGCCAAAGAGTACTACAAATAATATGGTTTCTGTGTGATTATTTCGGGGCTGAACAGCCAGTAACAAACAAGTGGCCTCTTACAACAAACACAGAATGCAGTGGAGTTGGAGAGCCGAACTATGATATAGTGAGAGGACAGGGACAAAAGAGCAAAATCCTTATGGATTAGTATTTAACTGTGTTTTCTATAAGAAAATTTTATCCTTGGGTATTGAAGGGCCCAGATATCTGTCTTAATCCTCCAACCCATTCTGAGTTCCCTAGGCACCTTTCTCATCTCCCCACTCTCAATGCTTTGTGACCCAGCAAGGACTATGTGGGTAGGCACAATAATGCAAAGACTTATAACATCTGTGATTTTAGATACTAGGACACATGGGGTGGTTACTGACACAGGAAATCTCAAAATAGTGCTCTTTTTGTTTTTTATAAGCTGTGAAGTTTACCATATTTTAATATTGTGAAAAGGCTACCTTAAGACAAATACTAAGAGGCGTGAAGCTGATCAGGACCATGCAGTCTTCCTGGTGAAGACGGTGATTCAGTCCATGCTTCCCGTGGGAATGTGGCTACTGCAGGTGTCCTTCTCCTGAGTCTGGGACAGGACGAACAGCTTATAGCTGTAAAATGATGATGCCACTGAGGTCTGAGGGTCCCACTAGAAGGTTTGAATGTCTAACTAGGATTGAGTCTGTTTCAACATAAAGGAACAGGCAGTTGTGTTTTCTCAAATAAAGGCATTTACATGAAGCAAATCAGAAAGATGAATATATATTTGAGTGTGTATGTGTGGGGTTTTTAGGCACAAAAATGAATTTAGAATACAAAATTCAAGGAAACAAAGTCTTTCTTAAAGTTTTTGATTATCTGTTTTATTAATTTGCTGAGATGAATTTTGATATTTCATATTTTATTCTGGACTTTAACCAAAGAACCTCAGTGGGAATGTCTATCAGTTATGTCTGATGTGATGTTATCTTCTAATGCAAATTGTTCTTACTAACACTTTACTTTTTTTCCTAGAAATTCAGAACTTAGTTGTACAAAACTCAGAAGAACTGCTGCTCTTTGATTTGGCCTCCTCCTGTCTATGTCCACAATCAAAAAATTGCCCACTCTGTGTTCAGTTATTGTTAGCTGACTCCTTCATCAATCACACTGGTAGGCATCTCCTGTTCATGATTCAGTCATAATAATGAACAAAACAGATGTGGTGTTCTTGCTCACAGACTTTGTCTGATGTTAGAGGAGGCATACAATATGTAGAAAACATAAAGGAACATGCCCTACATGTTGTTAGTCCCAGTAACAGGTATGACGACCTCTCAGCAGAGATAAGGATGGAAAACTACTCATCAGTGTTAATATTTCCATGGGAGTGTGACATAAATACCTGGATCTGATGACAACAACATGGATTTCCTAGCATAGCAGTGGATCTCTCAGTTCCTCTCTTTAGCTCATCTGCCATCCCCATCCTGTTCTTCCAAACACCTTCACTCTTTGACAAGTCAGGTAGAAAACTTAGACCATACTGTGGCTTAGAGAAGTTTTTGCAGGCCAGAAAGCGTAACAAAAAGTTCTTTAGAAATCTAAGTGTCTTTGTCTATATTCCAGATGGCCATTATTCCAACCCTAGAGAGTAGATGACACACTCTCTAGATAACCATTTGAAAAAAAAAATAGGTTTGAAGATTTAGCGTTTTGCTCAAATTTTTGTGGTAAGGAACAATTGGAATTTTGGACTTTAAATATAATATTTCGTGTTGAATGAAAGCCTACTATACATTTTCAGGCTATGATTAAAATTTTTATTTGTGAATCTGCTGTGGTGGCACATACCTTTAATCCCAGCACTTTTAAAGCAGAGGCAGGCAATCGTGATTTTGAGGACAGCCAGATCTACATATCAAATTCACGGCCAGGAGTACACAGTGACACTCTGACTCAAAGAAAACTAAGCAAAAAGCTATTTTTATATCTTATTAAATAATCATAGCAAGCCTGAAAAGAAGTTGTTCTTCTCTTTTGCTGTGGTCAAAGACTTTGTGAATGATCAAATTTATCTGAAGTCAGAGTACCTGTTGGTGTTTCCACTCATTGTCTCTCCAGGTACAAACTCATGCTTGTGGCAAGCTAAAATGCAGGCCCTTCTGAGTTCACATTGGATCTATATTCTGTGTATTCTGGAAGGCTTTATTTATACATCTAGCGTTAGCTGCTTTGTGTCATTAAATAAATCAGAGCAGAGAAAGTTATATATCAAGGCAAATTTAGCATACATTGGTGGCCACATCAGAGGCATGGTTACGGAAACATGGAAGCTTTTCTACAGGTCATCAGAAGAAGTTCCTTGCTTTCAGGTTGGTGGAGTTAGTGGTCTGCTAAGCTGATAGCATTAAAAGTATTTTTTATCTATTAGTCACAGGATGTTAGTTCTGACACAGTGGGCAAAAAAAAAAGGCTACTTAGGGGGCTAAAGATAGATGGTAAATAGCCTCTAAATCTACAACATTCCAACCTCTATACTTCATTGTAGTTTGAATCAGCAAATTAGTCTTTGATAACAGTTTCTTTCCAGAAATCATCATTCACAAAAACACAAGCAAAACTCGCATAGAAGAAAAAATCACCTTATCTCATCTCTAAAATTATCAATAGTGAATATTCGTGTATACCAAATGGTAAACTATATAAGTTAACAAGAGGGAGTATTATAATCTATACCAGAGTTCCTTAAATGTATATCTACTTTAATTCCTTGACTTTATGCATAAAATGTCTAAGTGTGTTCTAAAGTATATCACATGTAGTTTTTAAACTAACAACACCAAAGTATAATAAAACAACTTGAATGTTCAGCAGTAGATATTATCTAATTAATTTATGCCATGTACAACTGATTGATAAATGTATATTGCTTAAAAATCTTGTACATCAATTTTTATGAAATGTAGAAATGTGAACTGATTATTAGAAAATATAAATCAAAAACATGGTATAAATTGGTACAGTATTATGCAGCTATAATCCCAGCACTGAAGAGACAAATCTAGAGGACTGTGAATTTGAGGTCAGTCTGTGCTGTATAGTATAAACATAACAACTGTCTCAAAAAAAACCCAACCAATTAACCAATCAAAAAACAAAGAAAACAAAACAAAAAAGCCTATCTTTATAGCTGAGTGACAAAGCATTTGCTGAGCATACTCATTGTCTTAGATTTGATATCCCAGCACCATGAATACATCAGCCATAAAACTGCTCTGTGTGGGCTGGGCAGTGGTGACACATGCCTTTAATCCAGTACATAGGAGGCAGAGGCAGTTGAATCTCTGTGAGTTTGAGGCCAGCCTGGTTTACAAAGAGAGTTCCAGGACTGCTAGGACAGTTACACAGAGAAAGCCTGTCTCAAAAAGTCAGAAAACGAAAAAAAAAAAAAGCAAAAAAACCTCCTCCATACGGAATCACATCAATATTCCCAGTAAACATTCTCTGTGAATGAAAAGCAATAATATACAGCAAGAGTTTCACAGTGGAGTGATTTTAAAGTAAACGCTTTAAAGGAATCTTAAAACACACTTACCTGTAATAAACATACCTTGAAAACAAGAAGTACGTTTTCTTTTCCAGTAACAAAAGGGAAAATTTCCAACAGCCTGTTATAAAATTAGGAGTGGAGGAACGTCAGTGACTTCTCTTTACTACTGGTTTTTCTAAGGACACTGGTTTCACTTTCTCGCAGGTATTTTCACCATAGCTTTCAAATATTGATTTTGGACGTCATTTGCAGCATCTGTCATGATATGTTGATTCTTTCCTTTCTGTCAGCATCAGCTTTCATCATGCAGTTTCCTCTTTGCAGTTTCTATCAAGAGGAGGGGCTGAAAATCATGAGCTGGAGTATCGTTCAGAGGTGATTCAGTTCTGCCTTTGCTCTTGGAGCTCTGAGAGGACCAGGGCAGGGAGGAAAGTTCAACTTGTCCCTCATTTGCAGGGCTCGGTTTACTTCATCCGAATCACAGGTAACAGCTGCTTTTGTTTTATTTCTATCACATGATCTTTTGTACTCTAGAGAATTTCACAAGGTTTGACTTGAGAGCAAGATTGATTGGGAAGCCCTCTTGCCTGGGTTAGATCTGACTGACTCTGCCAGTATATGAAAACTGGAGTTCAGCACTAGATATTTTCTTTCTGAGTGCGAAGAGACTTTGTTTGGTAAGAAAATAAGGTGGAGGGATCTGTAGAGTTTACTACTCTTCAACTGCATCAAAATATTTATTTATTGTTCATCTTGAAGAGGTCATAATAGGAGCCAGATTAGATGACTACACATGCCTGACTGACTGCCTGAGTTCTATCCTTAAAACCCACATAATAGTGGAGTGAGAGGATTGAATCTTTTATGGGCATTAATGAGTGCAGCATAATGACAAAATTTATTTTCATGTAGACTCATCCGGCAACATTATATACTGGAATATAACATGTGAAATTATTGTGTACAAAAAATGATTTGATATTTAAACTTTAGGTTTTATCCAGCTATGTGTCTCTCTAGTGGTACCACATACCATCCTTCAAATGCCCCTTTCTATTTTCCTGGTTGCTGCACTTATTCCAGGTTTTGTAGCATGTCGGAAGACTTTCAGACAGGAGCCACAGATGTGAAAGACCTTCTGGCATTTGTTTTTCTCGGTCTGGGTTACCCCACTCAGAAGGATCATCTCTATTTTCATGCATTTACCAGGCCTGACCCTGGAGAAGAATGTGTAGACTGCGGCAGCTGGGTGGTGAGGTTGGACAGTTCAGGTTTGGGCTTTAACCCAAAAAATATATGTGTGTCTTGTAGCCCAAAATGTTAATCATCTGCAGGATTAATCTTTAAATATTGTTTTTAAGGTGTTTTTTTGAGAGATTCTGAGAGACATGTACAATTTAAAAAACTGTAAGAACATTTTTATACTTGTGTGTTTATCAAAATATGTAAATAAATTTAAAGAAAAATTTTATTTTTTTCATTTAAATAATAGTTTTTCTGTAACCTTGCATACTCCATCCTTCCCCCTTCTACACCCTACTCCCACATCTACCCCTCCTCCTTCTCCATTCAGAAAAGGACAGGCCTCCCATGGGCTTGCACAAAGCATGGCTCATCTAGTTGAGGCAAAACCAAGTTCCTCCTCTTACGTCCCTGAGGAGGGTCAGGAAACCCAGCATGGGGAACAGATTATCAAAAGCCAGCTAAGTGCCAGGGAGAGGTCCTGATGTTAAAGGCTAGGCTCACAACTAAAAATAATTATTTATTCAGAAAGCTTTGACTTTTTATATTTGAATTGTTACTATTAAAGTTTTTCAAGTATTTTTTCCAGTGGTACCAATTTTTCCTAACATTCTTATATTTGTTGAATATTTTGAACAAATAGGCTATGCCAATATTATAATAACTTATTAGTATATTTTAAATTCATTCTGTATTTTCTAATAACAATCACTGTGACTAATAGCAATATAAATGACTTTAACAGAAATCTTCAGACTTCTCACCTCTAGTGGAATTTAAGGTCAGTCCCTGTTAGGATGTTAGGATTGCTATAGGAGTTAATCAGACCCTACTCCTTTTTACCACACTGCAGCATTAGATCCAGGTATCTTCCTAAAGGTGGACACTTTAACTTTTTCTTTAGAAATCACTGAAGGTCGGGTTCTAAAGCAAAGCATACTTTACTTACTATCAAGATGAGTGATGAGGAGATCACTTACGCAACTGTAAGATTTGGCAAGTCGTCAGAATTGCAGCCCCGAGGAAGGCATGGTGAGACTCAAGGGCCAAGAGGAACTGTTCACAGAGGTAAATGTTTTAAACATTTAAATTCACTTGGATTTTATGTCTTGTAACTCTTGACATTTGAAAACAATATCCTACTGGCTTCTATTGAAAACAGTTGAGCTGCACAAGATTAGAAGGGAGGTGAGTGGGAGTGGGAAAGTCATCATGTACAAAACTGTTCAAAAATAAGTTAAAAATAAAGTAGTCAATTTTTAAAATAAAAAAACAGATAAAAAGAGTGAAAAATACAGCTCTACCTCTACTTCTAATTAGTTATTGGTGAAGTAGAACAATAGGAGTCTATAAGCAAAAGTTCTCGAGAATCGAGGAGTGAGAAGTTAACACTTTCTGTCAAATTCGGGGAAAAAACATTAGGAGGTTTTAATTTAGTTTAGTCAAGAAGAATTCTGAAACTTTAAAAAATTTCTTCAGACAAACTACAGTCTGAAGAAAACCAAATGTCCTAGAGTAACAAATCTCAAAGTAATGAAAAGCATGCATTAGAAATAATACTTTCACTCTAATATAAGGTGTTTTAAGTGTCTGAAGTATTCCCAAGATCTAATGCAATGATGCAGCAACAATAGTTCATCAGATGAGAAAGTCTCTTGGGAAGAGGGCTTCAGAGGAAGAGGGGGAGAGGAGAGGGCAGTGAGGGTGGGGAGGACTAAATCATACTGCATTTGAAGAAATGTCAAAGAAAATTAAGTTTATTAATAAAAAGCAGAAGTCTATTTTCATTCTTTCTTTCTTTTTTCTTTTTTTGTCTTTTTTTCTTCTTGTTTTTCAAGACAGGGTTTCTCTGTAGCTTTGGACCCTCCTCTGGAAATCACTCTGTAAACCAGGCTGACCTCGAACTCACAGAGATCTGCCTGCCTCTGCCTCCTGAGTGCTGGAATTAATGACGTGAGCCACCACTGCCCGGCTCTGTTTTTTTTTTTATGTACTCAGCTTGCTCACACTGTCACAAACTGACTCCAGTTGAGAGCCTTTACTTCTTTTACCAGGTGATAAACAGATGCATGGCTTTCATGTTTCCAACACCTCAGATACACAAAAGTGTTCAGTATTGTCTGAAGAAGACTGGATTTAGGGGAAAAGAAAGAGAGAGTTAAATTTAGGCTCCTTTAAGAATGAGCCTCTATGCAGGTCAGCTCCAAACTGCAAAGGTTCCCTATAGTTCTCAAGAACATGGACCCTCTTTCCTTCCTCCTCATCCTCAGCTATGCTCACTTGGTGGACTGCACACTCCAGTTTGGGGTCTTCTTCTTGGACTGTCTTTCCCTGCAGTGCTTTCTGACGAATGCACTTTTGATCCTGTAGAACTGGGGGAAGAGGGCATGAGCCTGTCATCCGGCCACTTCTAGGCTGAAATAGGAGGATTGAGGATACAAAGCTAAAGGTGAAAACAGTTTGGAATCTTGTGAAACTTCGCACATGGAACATCTCTATGGTGGGTAAACTTTAAGGGAGAAATCTACAAATTAGAAAGCACATGTTCAGTCAGGTTGTAGGATGGACTTCTGTAAAATTTTTAGAGGCCATGGTATGCAAATTCATGATTAGTAAAAGGATGTGCTCTTTTCATGCTGATAATTTTCTAGCTTTGTTTTGTTTATTTAAGATTGTTTAGCCCCCTGGTACCTCGTTGCAATATCTCTGGGAATCCTTTGTTCCCTTCTGGTGGTCGTCGTAGTGTTGGTGGCATCCAGTAAGTAACTGAAAAACATCTTCTTTGCCTTTCTTCCTAAGTAATCACTTTAGACGCTACTTATGCAGTTAACACTGTCCATGGTCCTGGCTATAATCAGGAGATGTGCCACATAGTTCTGGACTTTGGATGTTTTCTTCCTGACACTACTGTATCCTGTTCTCTTACATACCTCTTATTAACTCTGCGGCTGTTAGGAGTTGCCTCATTTTGTCTCAGTTTTGTTCATGTTCCTTTTGATGACCTGGTGACAGTTTGCCTCTGAGGACTTTGTGATAGTCAGCCTTCTGAACTCAGGTGATTGTGAATCTTATGTAAATGAAAGCATTCTGTGAGAACAGATGTGCAAAAGAAATGATGAGCATTTATCTATTTTACATTGTGCATGTTAAGGATATTGTTAGATGAAAATACCTCCTTTGTACAGAGACATTAAAGCCTCAGCTCTTTTGGATTTTGTCAAATGTTTAGAGAAACTCACCCTTTGAGTCTAGGCTAAAACACAGCTACATGTATGGATATTATGCTTTCCAAAGACTCCAGTGAGAATTGTATCATTTCTTAATGCTTCTTCATTCACATTTTCATGTTGTATTAAGTGTTCACTGAATGTTTTACTTAGTTATTTATTTGTAAGTTTTGTGGTGTTAAAATGTGAAGTAATTAGGAGGTTTGGTGTTTCCACTACAGTTTTCTTCCACTGTACCTATCATTTATTTTATATTGAAATTGCTGATAGAACTATAGTCTATCTACTGACATAGAGAAATTGATATTTCAATTTCTATAGTCAATTGATATGTTAATTTCTAAACTTTAAAGTATAAATGAAAGTAATGACATATGTTGTTGTAAAAATGAAGTTTTTTCTCTAATCTTAGGTTTTAATACTTATTCCATATGAGCATTTTTTGGTGTTATATTTGCTATTAATTTTAGTTTCTCAGTATAGCAGAAGCAAGCATGAACTGCAGAAAACTCTAAGCAACCTCACTCAACAGTATCAAACCCTGCAAAGTAACAATACCTTAATGAAAGAAATGCTGAGAAATAAGTCTAGAGAGCTTGATGACCTCAGACGTCAGAAGGAACTTGACTCCTCCAACAGAGAACAGAACAGATGCTGTGGGGAAACTAAACTTTTAGATTGCATACAGTTCACAGGTATGGAGGGGATCTTGAAAAAGGAATTGCACTATTCTGTACTGATTCCTCTCCAGAAGATTTGAAGTCCTGTTAGCCACTTTTAACGCTGGTGGTCTGTTGGTCAATGGTTGAGGTTTCATGTAGCGGTAAGGAACCCTGGAAATCCTTGTTTGGATTAGGATAATCTTATAGTATTTAGAACTCAGGGGTCATCTGGTGCTCCTACTGCTACCAGTGCATGGAATTACAATTCATTAAGGCAAGAATTCAGGTCATTTTTATTTATGGGAAAATCTGAGTATCCAACTTTGTTTTGTCAGAACATGAAGTTTTTATTAAGAATATCTAGGTTAAAATGAACATAGACCATTTAGGTAGATAGAGTCACAGAAACAAACAATGTGTGTGTTTTTTTCTTTTTTTATGAGAAAGTTGGCCTGTTTATGAGTAAGATATCCTCCCTGAAGCTCAAATGAGGGTTTCACCATGGTTGTTCACATTTATGCACTTCTAACAGTAACACTATTAACGACACCTAAAAGATACACATATCAAGTGTTGTGAGGAAATTTTTTTATTTTGCATTATGACTTGTTATCTTTTATTGATTCAACTGATCAATATTTATCAAATAATTGTTCAGGATTTAGAGTTTACAAAGAGCTTTTGCATATGAACTTACTCTGCTATAATAGTAAGGGTTGACAATTTTATTATGCAAGGACAGATGATAACTTTAAAATTGCTATATTATAAAATATGTGTGAGGAAAAGAAAAAGCTCCAAAAATATCTTTGAAGTATCCCAGATCCATGGAAAACATTTTGTGTCATTATTTAAAAAAGAAAAAAACCTTTGTCATCTGTAAATGATAGTTTAACAGTATAATCCCTGTACTTAGGAGGCTGAGGCAGAAGGATTGTACATTTGAGAACAATCTATGTAGCCCAACAAATTCCAGGCCAGCCTGCACTACACTGTGATAGCTCTTCATAGGAAAACAAACATTGAAGATAAAGTTTGTTAATTGAGCATGGCCCTCCCCATCCCCTCAATAAACAAAATAATTGTATTGAGGTGTTGTTGTTACACAAACTGGACACATTTCATTGTTTTCTACTTGAAATGTTTGGGTATGTGGGCGTAGCACTGAACACATCAACATAATCAGAACAGACTATCACCTTCAAAAGCTCTCTCATATGTCTCTTATATCTCTTAAAATAAGAGCATCTAACATAGATCATAGCACAACTCTAAATGCACAGTATGTGTGAACCAGTGTGGGCCCAGGGGATTACTATTAATCTAGAATTCTGTCACCCTTGTAACAGCCTTTGAACAGCCAGTGTTTGTTCTCCACCCTCAAGCTCCTTACTACACAGCTCTGTTTCTTAGACTCATACTGTGTTAGAACCCTCATCTGACTTGAGTCATAAAATGTGGACCTAGTCCTGGTTTGTTTCATTTTGCACACCATGCACAAGTTCATCTATGTTTGTCACAGTGGTCGGTATCTGTATTGGTAGTGTTGAGGTGTTCACGCTCATTCTGTAGCCCAGGCTATCATAGAATCTACTTTCTAACTAAGGCTGGTATGGAAGTCTTAGCCTATGCTGGCCTCAAACTTCTGGTGACCCTCCTGTCTCACTCTCTGGAGTGCTCAGGTCATGGGCATAAGCCACCATGCCCAGCTGATTTACTTCCCTTTAAAGGATAAACAGTATTCCTTTGTGTTAATCTGCTATATTTTTCATACTGATTTATCCACAATGGACACATCAGCTGTTTTCATATCTCTACTGTTATAAACAGCGTTGCATAAAACATGGTTGTATAGGAGTCTCTCTGCATTGTAGAATCTCAATGATAATTTTCTTAGTTATAAAGGCTTGATAAATGCATTTCTCTGATAACAGTATGCCAGAAAATAATAAGTTTAATTATTCACCTTCTCTGTTGTAGGCAAATGTGTTGATGGATACGGGTTCTGCTGTGGCATAAAATGTTATTTCATAATGAAAAATAAACAATGGAGTGGATGTAAACAGACCTGCCAGGACTTCAGCTTGTCACTTTTGAAGATAGACGATGATGATGAACTGGTACCGTAGACTCACCCATGCTTTTTATTCTCTGGGAGTGTATCTCTATCCCTTGGATAGTGGCATACTGAGTGCTGGCATGTTTTTGAAAGCAAAACCTTCAAGATTGTATATGCTTTGCCAGTAATGTGAGCAAAACTGCAGTAAGAGTCTCCCCAGAAACTCACTCCTGCTCCTGGCTTAGTGTCATGACACAGGGTCTTTGACAAAGAGACTCAATATTAAGAGACAACTGTGTCTATGCAGTCTCCTCCCTTTCTCAAGAATCTACAGGAAAATCCGTCAGAAAATCATGTTTTCCCTGAATAAGTTTAACCCTTTACTATAGAATATCCAGTGACTGACATTTATTTCCAGAGTGCCAGCTACACCATTTCCTGGAACTCAGTTCTTGATCCTTGGAGTCCAGAAGTGTCTGAAGTGAGCAGTTAGATGACAATAGAGAAATTAACTGACTTCTGGGCCCATTTCCAAAATAGAAATTATATAAGATCCATTCATAGAGTAAGGTTTGATCACATGCTCCATCAGTCCCAGTCCAGCTGGCCTTGGTGAGCTCCCATTAGATCAGCCCCATCATCTCAATGGGTGGACACACCCCTCGCAGTGTGTTGGCAAGAGTCTTGACTCTAGACGGGATCCCAGGTGTCCAAGGAGATGGCCC